>ML784929.1:299918-317226 GCA_009831015.1 Picea engelmannii
CTCTTCCACTACAACATGAAACATAAGGAATATATTCACTTTATGTACTTCATGGTCCCTTAGATATATTATTCTCTCTAGTTCTCTTTAGTGTGGATAGAAAGAGCTTGATCTATTGTATTCTTTCTAATAATTTCCTAAAATAACTATATTTGTCTCTCAAGGATATAAAGAGTATATAATGAATAGTGAATGATGAATTGTTATCTTCCCTATCCTATATGCTCACCTACAACCACTATATTTCATCCAAAGTCTACAATTTCCCTCTTCTTGATGTTGATTTTGGTTAATTTCCAAATTAGTATGGGTTGGAAATGGAGAATAAAACATGAAATATGTATAGAATTAATGTTAGAGGGCTTCCCACAATGTTAGAGTCAATGAAAATGATATCATTGGTGGAAATCATGGATGAAATTACCTATAACTAGTGGAATGTAGGACTCTTACACTTCCCAAAGAATTAAGATTGTACTCAACCCATGCTCCCATTATTATGTGAAAAGACTTTCCCCGCCAACCTCTTACATAGATTCAAGGATTGGTTGATAAGTCAAAGAAGGTATATGGCTTCATTTAAGGCACATTGTAGAAAAATATGAGTTATGAGAGTGAACTTGGAGATATAGGATTTATTTTCCCATAGGTTCCATTTCATCTTCCCCTATAGTGGAATCATAATTCCTCTCATAACTTCATGTGTTTTCTATGGTGGGTTTCATCACCATACATTGAAGCACTCAGAAGGCCTAATTACTATTTAACTATTTGAGTGAAGGTCATTAGAGTTGTGTTAGTCTTATGATTGTGTTTTGTATTTGTAAAATACACCATGTGAAACTCTTACATCAAAGCCATACATTTTCATTGACCTATTGAAATAAGTATTATCAAATAGTTGTTGTACCACCCAAGCACATATTTCAGTTTAGACACATTTTCTTTGATTATTTCATCTTCTATATTGAATTAATTATTTTATATGTAACCTTGTCGGTTAGAAATATTTAAGCAATTTTAAACTATAGTGAACTCCATATCATCCATCCATTTCCTTAGGCTTCATGGCCTCACTCCATTCTTATGAGAACTTCAATCCTTAGCAATTCTCTTGAACCTTTTGCATGGTAGACGATGCACTAGATACATATGGTTCAGATGGATTTTGATTATGCATGGGGTGCTCAAGCATGTGATGATATTTTATTAGGTAGACTTTATATCTAATCTTTTTGCACAATGTATTCCAAAGGCTAAAACTGCCTTAGATAGTGGTGCACTTGAGTTTTTACATGGCATATATCTTATGTATTGTGTATGTGTGAGCTAAGATTTATCTTGTTTCAATCCCACCTTGTATCCTTCCTTTGCACTTGTACATTGTTATTTCCACATAGATGTTTATATATTATTCAATCATTTAACCTTTTAATGTCTTTGAAAAATGCATGTTTGAAGGGTGGTCACCTCCACGATCCAAAACACATTTCTGAAAAGGTATAAATCATTTTCTTCTCTTGCGTCATGAAATTTTCCTTCATTTACTTGTATACGTAAATTCAAAATCAGAAACCAAAAATGACACATAGCATGCATAACACATAATTTTCTTATGAATGGGAGTAATAGTAATTTTTCATATTCATAAAAAAATTAATAAGACTTATCTTTTAACAAAAATTGGTCCAAGAGATTGGTCATGTAAGAGAAAATTTCCATTGAACCACAACCATCTAGTGTAGATACTACCACCAACCTAGGCTATGAGACCACCATGGTGAAAAAACCAAGCAATAAGATTCTATATTTCTCATCCCAACCTTTCTACTCACATTCTTACCTAACCTTCTCAACACAAAGCATTGAAAGAATCTGATTCATCCCGTGATAGATAAGGAACTATCTTCCACTACAACATCCAACATAAGGAATATATTCACTTTATGTAGTTCATGGTCCCTTAGATATATTATTCTCTCTAGTTCTATTTAGTGTGGATAGAAAGAGCTCGATCTATTATATTCTTTCTAAGAATTTCCTAAAAGAACTATATTTGTCTCGCAAGGATATAAAGAGTATATAATGGATAGTGAATGATGAATTGTTATCTTCCCTATCCTATATGCTCACCTATAACCACTATATTTCATCCAAAGTCTACAATTTTCCTCTTCTTGATGTTGATTTTGGTTAATTTCCAAATTGTTATAGGTTGGAAATGGAGAATAAAACATGAAATATGTAGAGACTTAATGTTAGAGTGCTTCCCACAATGTTAGAGTCAATGAAAATGATATCAATGGTGGAAATGATGGATGACATTACCTATAACTAGCGGAATGTAGGACTCTTACACTTCCCCTGGAATGAAGATTGTACTGAACCCATTCTCCCATTATTATGTGAAAAGACTTTCCCCACCAACCTCTTACATAGATTCAAGGATTGGTTGATAAGTCAAAGAAGGTATATGGCTTCATTTAAGGTACGTTGTAGAAAAGTATGAGTTCTAAGAATGACCTTGGATAAAGAGGATTTAGTTTCCCATAGGTCCCCTTTCATCTTCCCCTATAGTGGAATCATAGTGCCTCTCATGCCTTCATGTGTTTTCTATGGTGGGATTCATCACCATACATTGAAGCACTTGGAAAGCCTAATTACTACTTAACTATTTGAGTGAAGGTCATTAGTTTTGTGTTAGAGTCTTAGGATTGTGTTTTGTATTTGTAAAATAAACCATGTGAAACTCTTACATAAAAGACATACATTGTCATTGACCTATTTAAATAAGTATTATCAAATAGTTGTTGTACCACCCGAGCACATATTTCAGTTTAGACACATTTTCTTTGAGTATTCCATCTTCTATATTTCATTATTTATTTTATATGTAACCTTGTAACCTTGAATGAGACTATTTTAGCACACAATGAATTCCATATGGTTAATGATTGTATTTGAATCTCTCACTACAACCAACTATTGAGCACATGAACCTTTAGAAATTTTCAATCCTTTCCAAAGTGCATAAGCTTTTGCTTGGTTGTTGGAAAAAACAGCAAGTCCCCATGCAAAAGAAGTTATTAATATAAATAATAAATAATTTCAATGTTTTCTATTGATAGTTATTAATATAGTAATATTAATATTAAAATTTCCACCTAAAATAATTTTTAATTTTTTTTTTAAATAAATATTTTTCGTCACATTTTCGACGAGATTAATATACCTACGACGAATTCGCTATATAAACAAAGAAATGTTGTCATCGAAAGTGCGGCGATAATAAAATTGTTGCGACGCATTTTCTATATAAACAAAGAAATGTTGTCGTTCTTGCAACGAATCTATATATAAACAAAAAAAGTTTTCGTCGCAAGTGCGACGACAATAAAAATTGTTGCGACAAATTTTCTATATAAACAAAGAAATGGTGTCGTTCCTGCGACGAATCAGTATATAAACAAAAAAAAAATGTTGCTGCAAGTGAGACGACAATAAAATTTGATGCGACAAATTTTCTATATAGACAACGAAAATTGTCATCGCAATTGAGACGAACAGTTGGTTTCAATGTTGTCTCAAGGACGATGGGAATAAAATTGTTGCAACGAGTTTTCTATATTAACAACAAAAATTTTCGTCGCAATGGGCATCGCAATTGAGATGAATTGTCATCACAATTGAGAAGAATTGTTGGTTTCACTTAGTTTTCCTATATTGTTGTATTGGCGATGATATTTCTTTTTTTGTCACAATTATGAGAAGTTCCCTAGGTTCGTCACTCTTGCGACGTTAATTCAAGTTCATTGAAATTTCCACTTTCCATAAAACGACGTTTCAGAGACTCAATATTTGTCATAATATCCACAACATAACGTCGTAAGAGCGTCAAAATAGCCATCGCAAAATGAACCAAATTTTCTAGTGAGCTCCAATGGCTCCAGAATGTCCAATAACCCCAAGCTGGGCTTTTTTGGCACCTGGTTTGGCCAAAATATTAAGAAGTTACACCTCCTAAAAGTTTTCCCTTTTAAGCTTGTTGTACCTGCTTTCCAAATTGCACCCACTGTCAAACTAACTCAACCTCTGTGTGTTTTCCGTGCCAAAACCCAACACACACAACGATTCCCAAAAAATGGATGAAATTGTAGGACTGTTTGTGTCGACCCCCAAACCTCGGTGGAGAAATCGATCATATGACCCATGTAGCCAATGACCTAACTATTGGGCGCCCATCGGCTAATTCCTCTATGCTTTCCACATGGTAATGTGGTATATATTCATGTGACCAAGATTAACCTCTGTTGTAATAGTCCATGCATGCACCAAGGGTAAATAACATGTGATATGGTATGTGGTAAGAATTCAAGTGACCGGGGCTAACCATTGAAATCCTGTGCCAAACGATTATGTAACAGGTCATATGAATGGAAATATGGACCAACGGTTTAGGCACCAGGTGTCGAACAAATTTTGTGGAAAGTAGTGAAACCCTACGTCATGGAGTGTTCATATGTTATGCTCTGGACCGGGGGTTGGGGCTAAGCCTCGACCCTATTCTCCGCCAACCAAACGATAATGCAAATTCATATAATTTTTACAATTTATATGGGTAAGGAATGCCATGTGGGTGGGTTGGTAGCTTGACCTGCCTAGTCATTGACGTGTCCCCTCTCGAAGATCATGGGCTCCAGCCCTCGCAAGAACAAAATAATTTTGTTAATGGGAGTGGTTCCACATGGCACCATAACACTTTCGCAATATGTGAGACATGTCAAAATCCCATTCGCCCACGTGTCTACCACCGATCCTTCTCTATCAGCATGCCAACTCATCACTTCCATGTCACCTACCACGTGTGGGTCCGTACCCTTCAACATCATCACTATACGGTCGTATAGAATATACGATCAACTTCCACATCAACACTCTATGGACAGTACAGTCAACAAAACGTTGCATGTTTGGAAAAATGAACAAAAAATGATATCTCACTCATATGATGTCCATTTGAACCCATTCAATTTGTGTCAGGATCATGAGGACGAGGTCTAATCACATGTCCTTTTTGAATAAATTCTTAGCACTTTGATTTTTGAGAAAAATTTGATCCCCTAGATCACTCCTCCCCATTGGGAAGCTTTTGGACCTCCAAAAGACTACTTTTAGTCAATCTAAAGATGAGGGTATAGTTCCTCCACCTTTCCAACCTCAATCCAACTATCCTTTCTTGGATTGGTGCCTTTGAGACCAACACAAAACTTGTCATGTCTTGTCTTGTACTTCGCTTGGCTCTTTTCCAGCTGTTCTTGAATGGTTTGATACACAAAATGAACTTGTTCAATTAACTTCTTGGTCTGGTTATAAGCATGTTGAAAGTAGTGTAGATGCTCATCCAAAAACTTAGGATGCTTGATTTTCAAACTAGCCACCATATTGCCTACACCAAAATGGCCAGCAACAAGAGAAGAATGTACTTCCCTTATCATGTTGACTCTTTCACCCTGTGAAAAACATAACTTGCCAAGATACAAAAGTTTACCATGAAAATAGGAATCATTCCTCAAATTGGCTAGTACAACACAATGTTGCATAAACATTTTTGAAATCATCATCTAAAGAATATTGTTCCAAATATCTCTCATGCATGATAAGATTATGCTTAAAAAAAACTGAAGCACTAACAATAGGCCTAGTAAGTATATCAACAACTTTTTCATAAATGTCTTTCTTATACCTTATCACCAAGTGGAATACATAGCTTTTCAATGAATGAAATGGAGCTTGGTTTTCTTTCATATCTTTTTTCCATGTGTCTCCTTCAACAATCATATTCGTAGTCTTGTTCAAGGCTCTGAAATCTACCCACATACGCCATATACAATCTTTCTCTGGTACCAAACCAATTGGTGACCGACATGGTGTCATGCTTGGTTTGATGACCCCTTTGTCAAGAGACTCTTGGGCTTGATTTATGATTTCAACATTCTCCATATCTGACATCCTTCACATGTCAATGTTTGGAATAGGACCATCTTGCTATAATAGAATCTCATGTTGGATACCCCTTTTCGGAGGAAATCCCCTTGGTTCCTAAAACATCGCAACAGTTTTGTTAACAAACTCATATAAATCATATTGTAACCTTGCATGACATCCTTGGAAAACTTCTTCTTCATCAATGTCTTTGGGTTTAATCATCAAAAGTACAAGGTTGTTACTAGCATTGACTAGTCTCTTCATTTGTCCAACATTTGTAAGTCACAAATTCATCTTCTTTGTATGTTCTCTAACAATGTACTCAACTCCATTTTAAAAAAAATGATACTTGTTCTCATGAAGATGAAATATGGATCTCCTATCTATTAGCACTGAGAGTCACCTTCGGATTGCAAGAGGATAAGCCCAATACCCTTCAAAATGATTGTGGAGGTAATTTTATGAGTGGAAGTCAAATGGACACAGCTTAGTACAAGAATGTTTTAACACAGAAACTGGACAAGAAATGCATAGGGAAATGAGGTCCTCATTAACTTCAATCAGTAGTTTAAGGTTAAATATGAGCAGAATGAAGACTTTGTGAGGAATGTGGACAAGTATTCCATGTTTATCTAGCCTTCAAGCAGCCTAGTGAAGAAAAAATCAGGCACAAGAGCACTCTTGAACTCAAGTTTAATATACTGAAATATATCACAACATCATAATAATAAAACCTCCATTACAATGCTACTACAAAAAATCCTCTGGATCATCCATGCACGAGCATTTCATCATAAGGGGAAACAAGGAAACAAAAGAAAATAGTGAAACGAGTCACAAAAGTACTATAATCAAACCTACATTACAATATAACTACAACCCTCATCTAGATCCTCCATGCATGAGTTCTTCAACACAAATTAAATGAGATGATGAAAGAAGTTTACTTATATTAATGAGAAAGTCTCAAGTCTCATACATAACCAGAGAACAGCTTTGGTATCAAAATATTACAAAATAGGGAGCTCTTCTCAACAATTCAACGACCATAACAAAATATTGAATTGATCTATTTATAATCAGATCAGTCCACAACTTCTAGGAGTGTGTTCTGGCCATCCCATTCAAATATTTTCATCTGTGCATCCTTCTATCAGAATGTACATGTTTCCTCCTATCATACACAAGCTTATATTAGTATGGGCTAAAAGGAAGAAACCATCCATAGTGGTACCTCATCCTGACAGTTATGTCTCTTCGGCCATAGTTTCCAAGCTTCCTATTTATGGAGTAAGCTGAGGTTTGAGCTACCGGTCCTATTTCATTAATTGAATCCTCCTTAGGATTAGAGAACAACTAGATGATTAGGGGGTGACCACTTTTCGCTGTTGGATACGACACTATACATGCACGTGATTTCGGGGACGTCTAAAGAGGTTTGGACCCACATCGCTTTTAGGCCTGAAATGCACCATATTCCTCCACATAGCCTCCCCGCAATGTCGTGGTTTGAATTTTGGACTAAATTTGGATTTTAACGACCACACAGCTTGTGGCACCAAAATGATTGGTGTTTGTTGATATGATCATGATCTGCGATTAGGGCAGGCCTGTTATTTGATCGCCCCCGCTAAAATTCATCCACTTGCTAACTATGGAATCCCTCCAACTGTGCTTCGAGATAACACTAAATTGAACTACACATGGGATCTCTACCGCTTCAAACTGCACTTTCCCGCTCTCCTACAATCATAGATGTCACCTGCAACCCTGAACAACTTCATGTGATAACATTGGCTCCACAGTGGATGACATTCTCCCTACGAGCTACCAAGAAAGTGTAGTTCCATTGGCTTATCTTTTGGGTTATGGAGTCACTTATTTAAAATGAAAATAAAAAGAAAGTGGTAATTACAATGGTGGAAATCCAATCATGGCTTAAGAATTTTTTATTTTTTTTAAAGTGCCCATTCATAGGGCCACAAAAAAATTTGGAATCCTCCAAGCGCAACTTATAGGTGTTATTTGAAAATACCTCAGAAATATTTAAAGGACCAATCCATAAGGCTTTGAATAATCCATGTTTTCCTTTTTCTTGCTTCGGGGAATCCCACTTGAGCACTAGATCACCCAAATGAAATCCTTCCTTGCTTACCCTCTTCTCAAAGGCTCATTTTATTTTCTATTGATGGTCTTAATGTTTATCAAATAGCTTCTCCCTGGCCTGTTGTACTTCTACAAGTTGTTGCATCCTCCTGACCATATCATCAGGTTCTCCTTGGTAGTCCTAGAGGAATTTTTCCACAAGCAAGGCAAGCTAAGTAGGAAAGACAACCTCAATGTCGTAAACAAGATGAAAAGGGGAAACACTCAATGACCTCTTTATTGTAACTCTGTCATCCCATAATGAAAATTTCATCTTTGAGTCTCATGCTTTCATGTTGTCTTCTAACAACTTCTTGATGATATTTATGAGGCATTTGTTAGAGGACTTTTATAAACCATTTCCTTGGGGATAGTAAGGATTAGAATATATTAATGTAATCCCATAATGTTCACAGAAATTGATTAATGGTTCATCTTTGAAGGAGGCATCATTTTTTATAACAATATTTCTTGGAAAACCAAATATGGAAACAATATCCTCAAGAAATTTAGTGATTACCTTGTGGGATGAAATTCTTGTAGGAATGGCTTCTATCCACTTGGTGAAATAATCAGTGGAATTCAAAATCCACCTCTGTTGACCACTTGAGGCTAGTTGGATTTCCCTAATGAATTCAAAACCCCATTGCTAAAAAGGTCCAAAAGCCAACACAGGTTTCAAAGGAAAATATTTGAGTTGTTGCTTTCCATAAAAAGTTTGGCATTTAACACAAGCTCTAATATTTTCACAAACATCAGTGAAAAGGTTCGGCCATAAATACCCATCTTTTAGGATCTTATAAGTCATGGTCCTCCAGAAAAGATGTCCCCCACATAAGCTATCATGGAAATCAGTTATGGCCCCTTGGGCCTCCTGTGGGTCTAGACATCTCAACATAACTCCTAGAGGATCCTTCCAATACAAAACCTGATCAATGAGACAATATTTGATTCCTTTGATTTTCAAATCTCTCACCTTTTTCTTGCCAAACCATCAGGAGGCCTCAACTTCTATAGAAAATATATGATGTCATTATACCAAGTACATTCTTCCAAGTTGGGGATGACATGAGAGCCTTTATCAACAATCTCAGCTTGCTGATTTTCTGAGTTCATGTTCATAAAATTAACCCCCAAGGCTTTGCAATTTGATTCAACCAGCAACCAGGCTAAACCTTGGCCTTTCACCAATTTAGTGGGCTTCATTTCAAGGTCAAATTATAGAATTTTAGCAATCCATTTTATTCTCTTCCCATCTATGTTAGACTGGATCAATATATCTTTCACTGAGGCTGAGGGAACATATGAAACAATTGTTGAATGAAAAACATATAATATGAAAGCCTTGATGATCCAGACTATTTTCGGCATGAAATGAGAGTGGAGATATAATAAAGAAATGCACAGAGATATTGCAGATATTCAATAATATAACATAAATGTATCAGAGATGCAACCATAAACACAGATATATAGTAATACACGATTTCTATTAATCAAAGAAATGTACAGAGACTGTAAAAATATAGAGTGAAAGACTCGCTAGAATGGTGGCAGCTTATCTCTGAGAAGAGATGTGACGACTACTCGCATTCGCAATAACATGATTACAATGAGGCTCTAGAGGCCTTTTTACAATAATAAGGAATTTCAAAAGCCCTAGACATCCAAAAACCTAACCCTGGGAGATGAAGCGCCAAAATTCATGTGGGCTCTGTTTGGGTAAGTTGGTGCATCAACTTCCCGGGGTCGTAACTTTTGCATACGATCTCCATTTTAGGCATATGATAGCTCATTGGAAAGATCTATCCAAGGTCTACAATGATCGAGACAAAACAACATAGTTGATGGTAGTTTGTAAGAGAAACATATCCAAAAAAAATCATTTAGGGCCTCAAAATGGCCTCGAAAGTTCAGGACCCAAAGAAACTGCTAAAAATAGTAAATTACCAAAATTGCCAGAAACATGTTTTGGGCCAGTTGGAAAAGGTGGGTGGCCACCGATATCCACTTGGATCAATTCTCCCTCCATAGGAAGAAATGGTCTCCATTGCGTTGAGTTCCCAGGGGAGAGGGGAAAGCGATTGTTGAATCTGAACCTTGGTGAGTTGTTTACCTTGTTGGAACCGTCGCGCTACTTGGTTTGTTGAAGGTCATCATGAAACTGTGGCTGGAAGGGTTGGACCTTTTTAACCAATTTGGCTACATGAGATGACTGTGTGCAGAAGGAATCTTTGTGCTTTGCTGCAACCTTGTCGACCTGCTTCTGGTGGATAGAAGGTGCTTGGGCCGAGACTGTAGTGGTTGCAGTATCCTTTTGTTCCCCTTTTGAACAGATTGTGGAGAAGATGAATTTTGTAGTATGAGATACTACCTTGCGGCACTGTTTAGGTGGGGAAGTAGTTGGAACTACCTCTGGTATCCTGTAGAGATGACCCCCCAGAGTAATAATGACACTATGGGGTCGAGACTCATAGATAACATGGCGTTTCCACATATATGGCTAGCCCAAGAGAACATCACAAACATCCAGTGGGGAAACATCACATAACACCTCATACTTGAAGGGTTGGATGCCGTATGTCAATTGACACTGCTGGCTGACACGAAGATCTCGTCCTTGGCGAAGCCACCCGATGTTGTATGGTTGTGGGTGTGGTGTTGTCGACAATCCCAACTGTTTGACGACCTCTACTGAGATGAGGTTCTTCTGTCTTCCGCTATCAACCATAAAATGTAGTGGGGTCCCCTTCACCCACATCTGGGAATGAAAAAGGCACTCCCCCTCTTCTGGATCTGTTGGTTATTTTGGTTGAATTGTTGTGGTCACGATAATAGCAGTGGGGTATGCGTCGATGATCTGTCTTTTACCAGTATTTTCAGAATCAGATTCTGAATCAGGGTTCGGCTCCTTGTCTTTGATCTCGACCACCAATGAATGTTTTGAGTGACATTCATCAGTGTTGTGCCAGGGGCTTTTGTGGAAATCACACCATTTTTCGGTGTCCTTCTTTGTCTTCCCATGACCCTTCTTTTCCTGTGGATTGGACTGGTTTTCAGGAGACTGTTTGTTAGGGATGTCTTTTTCATACTTTGGTTGTTGTGGATTTGTAGAATCAAACTCCCATTTGTTCTAGTGCTTAAATTTCTGCTCGATTTTAATAGCATATTGATAGGCAGCACCGAGTGATGAGATGTCCAGAAAATCCATTTCAGTTTGGATGTATCTGTGTAGAGCCCCACGGTATTTCAGAACCAAATGTCATTTTGAGTCTTTGATACCCAACTTGGTGCGCAAGGTATGGAATCTATTGGTGAACTCTAGAACTGATTGGCCCCTCTCTTGTCGCAATGTGGTCCATCTCATGTACTGGTCCTCATAGTTGCCAACAGGGTAATATTGTTCTTTTACTACATCCACAAAAAAATCCCAAGTGGGCTCGGCCCCATATATTCCAGAATCCTCTGTGGAACTCTTCTCCTAGTGAGTTTCCCACCAATGTTTGACATGGGGGAGAGCCTTAAGGAGTGCGAAGGTGATTGTTTCCTTGTCTAAAAAATTATGAACAGAGAAATAACCTTCTAGCAGATTTAACCATTTATCTAGGGCATCTGCATCTATTTGACCTTAAAATACGGGAATATCAAAATTAACCTGTACCTTGAAAGGTTAGGTGCCTCCAAAGTGGCCTCTTGATGAGGATGTTCCTGATGTTATCAGTAGGTGTTGAAGGATGTGGGAAAAATTCTCCATCATTTCGTCCCTCTGTCGCGTGCAACAGACTGATAGGATCGTCTGTTCCATCGTTTTTCTTTTCTTCCTCCATTGAGGGTTTCTTGGGTGTGCGAGAGTGATTTTCCTCAAGAGAGACAAG
Organism: Picea engelmannii; assembly: GCA_009831015.1. Classification (NCBI taxonomy): domain Eukaryota; kingdom Viridiplantae; phylum Streptophyta; class Pinopsida; order Pinales; family Pinaceae; genus Picea; species Picea engelmannii. Next base: position 311,924 of record ML784929.1, read on the forward strand.
CTCGAGACCCAAATTTCTATACTCGGACCTCGTCAGGGACATGCACTGAAAAACGATCAAGAGCAGCCTGCTTTGATACCACTGATCCAGACTATTTTCGGCACAAAATGAGAGCAGAGATATAATAAAGAAATGCACAAAGATATTGTAGATATTCAATAATATAACAGAAATGTATCAAATATGCAACCATAAACATAGATATACAATAATACACGATTTCTATTAATCAAAGAAATGTACAGAGACTGTAAAAATATAGAGTGAAAGACTCGCTAGAATGGTGGCAGCTTATCTCTGAGAAGAGATGTGACGGCTACTCGCATTCNACAGAGACTGTAAAAATATAGAGTGAAAGACTCGCTAGAATGGTGGCAGCTTATCTCTGAGAAGAGATGTGACGGCTACTCGCATTCGCAAGAAGATGATTACAATGAGGCTATAGAGGCCTTTTTACAATAATCGGGAATGCCAAAAGTCCTATACATCCAAAAACCTAACCCTGGGAGATGAAGCGCCAAAAGTCATGTGGGCCCCGTTTGGGTAAGTTGGTGCATCAACTTCCTGGGGTCGTAACTTTTGCATACAATCTCCGTTTTAGGTGTATGATAGCTAGTTGGAAAGATCTATCCGAGGCTTACAACTCTTAAGAAAAAAAAAATCATTGTAGGTGTAATTTTTCAAAAGAAACATACCCAAAAAAACATTGTTTACGACCTCAAAATGGCCCCAGAAGTTCAGGACTCGAAAAAACTGCTAAAAATAGTCAATTACCAAAATTGCCAGAAACATGTTTTGGGCCAGTTGGAAAAGGTGGGTGGCCACCGATATCCACCTGGATCACTTGATGTATTTGACCAAATCATAATCCTGTTTCTCCATGATATCATATCTCGTTTTTGCATCCCTCAAGGATCTGTTGATATAGGAAATAGGTTGCTCTAACCCCTCTATATTTTTTTGTAGAAAAACAACAACCAATGTATCAGATGAGGCAAAAGAAAATATCATAAATTCCTTAGAATAGTAAGGGTTGATGAGCACAAGTTCTTCAGTCAAAGCCCTTTTTATTTGGTCAAAATAATTTCTGGAATCAGTAGTCCATTTCAGTTCGCATCCTTTTCGAAGCATGGTAGTAATGTTCTTAACCAACTCAGCGAAATTAGAGATGAACCTTCTTAGAAAATTTATTTTACCCAATAAATATTGAACCTCTTTATTGGATCTGGGAAAAGATAAGGTCTGGATGGCCTCTACTCTTCTTGGATCAATTATTACCCCTTTTGTTGACACAATATTCCCCAATAATTTACCCTCCTTCATAGAAAACAAAGATTTTTTAGGATTGAGAGAGAGACCATACCTTCTACATTTCAAGAAGACACTTTTCAAATGATGACAATGCTCTTTTTCAGATTCTGAGAACATTTTAATGTCATCCAGATAGATGACTAGAAATTTTTCTTTCTCCCCAATAAAGGAAATGTCCATGGCTCAATGGAAGGTTGCTCCTGCGTTCATCAATCCAAAGGGAATTTTGATATACATGAATGTGACCCAAGGAGTAGTGAAGGTTGTATTCTCTTTATCTTTAGGCAAGACATATATCTGATTGTAGCTAGAAAATCCATCAATCATAAACATCCTAGATGAGCCAATCATTCTCTGCAAAATGTGTTCCATCTTTGGCAAGGGGTAGTTATCCTTTTTGGATCTCCTATTTAAATTCCTAAAATAAACACACAACCTGATTTCCCAATTTTTCTTCCTCACAGGAACCAAGTTATCCACCCATTCTGAATATCTCAAAGGAATGGTGATCTAGGCATCCAACATTTTTTTCACTTATTTTTCCATAATAGGCAGCAACATCAGATTTATCTATCTGAGTTTCTGCCTAAACGGATTGGCCTCCTCTTTTAAAGGGATCTTATGTTCAATGATATTTGTTTCACATGTTCTTAAATATTCATATTTCTAGGAAAGAACATCAACAAATTATTTCAAAAGCTTGACATATTCAACCCTTTGTTACTTTGACAAACTGGTAGACAATTTGACATATTTTGGATCTCCCTTTGTTCCTAATTTTCATTCAGTCACATCAGCATTTTCAGATGAACCTTTAATCTTTACAACAACTTCATTTATATCAAACAATCTCTCCAAGGGGACAAGTCCCTTTGGAATATGGTTATTGGGTAACTAAACAATATGATGGTCAACAATTTTATTCAGAAAAATATCAGCATGGGGGATTTCTTTGGTATCCTAATCTTGATCAATATGTAAAGAAGATAATTCATCCATAGTCTCAAGAAACCTTTTTATCTCAAGATCATCCTCAAGCTTCCAATTTTTGACATTGTCAGGAATAAAGGATCTATATTTTACTTCCACCTCGTACTTGAGTTTGGGGGGCAAAGGAACCCTGAACTTACTTGTTGAGATAACCAATGAATATTCCATAGTTTTTTCCTCTCTTGTAAGAAATGAGATATTAAAAGCCAAGAAGAAACCATCAACCATATCCCAGACTTCATTTCTATATTCCCTCAACTTGAGGTGCTTAGCTTGATACATATTTATGACTTGATGAACAATCAACTCAACATCTCCAAACACTTCTAGATCCTCAATCTTCACGTCTTTGGCATCCCTCAAACCCAAAAAAAGAGCCTCATATTTAGCCACATTATTTCTTGTTTCAAATTCCATCTTGTAAGACAAAGATATGCTCTCTTGGGTAGGGGACATAAAGACTACCCCAACACCAACACTTTCCCTAGAAGAGGCTCCATCAAAAAACATCTTCCAAATAGAGGTATTGGGAGGAGGATCTTCACAAGATGTAATAGGTTGTTTTTTTATTTCTATAGGTGTTTGAGGAGCATTAGTGAGCTATAACATACTAGTTCCTAAATTAGTATCAACTACCAAAATTGGGTGATTGGTAGTATTTGCTTCATCACTGATAATGTAAGAAAGTTGTGCTTCCCTATAAGGCCTTCAATGTCCCCCCCCCAAACACAAGAATGGTGGAATATGAAATATCCATCTACAAATTTCCCCATATTATTTTGATCCAAGATCTAGACAAGAACATCCCAAACTTAGGAGGGACATCAACCACCAAAATATCCATGACCACACTTTTCACTGGTGATTGGAACAAAGAAACAACCAGGTCTTTGATAACACCAAGACACTTCACCTTCCTGGAATCAAATGAGTACAGTTCATGGTAAGTCTTTGTAACCTCCAACCCAAGCTCATCCATGACAGTCTTAGGCATGAGATTATAATATGCCCCTAAATCCATCAAGCAATTGTGTAACACTTTATCATGAATGTTCAATGATGTATAGAAAGGAGGGGAGGATTCATCCCTATCCTATACCAAAGGTCCCAGTATGATAGTTTGTTTTTCATCTTGGAGGTTGACTGAATCTTTGGGATACAATGAAGGTTTAGGCTACAACATTTTGGAAATGTACCTTTTGAAATCCTCATTCTTAACTAGCTCCAAGAAAGGTACATTGATTTTAATCTTTTTAATCTCATTCTCAAAGATAAAAGAGGAGGGAGGCTTCGGAATATCATTAAATTCTGGGGTAGGGCTCTTAACCACTGCCTAGGGATTTTGTGCCTCTTTTTCTTTTTTGATAGTTGCCACACCCTTAGTAGGATTCTTTTTTCTAGTAGGATGATAAGGAATACCAGGGTTTACCTCTTTCTTCTTGGACCTTAGGTTGTATCTATTTGTATTTCCACTGGTTGTTTCCCCTTTGCTCATCTCATTTAGTTGGATACCCATGACAACCTATTCATATGCAAATTGGGTTAAATGAGGAGATCAAGAGGTGTCAACAAGACAATGGATTTCAGGATCTGCATATTCTTCTTGTCCTTCTTCATCAGTAACAAGGTTATTTTGGAGAGGGGCTTGGATTTTTTTATCATCCCTATCCCTATTTCTTTGATCTCTTTCGACAATCTAAGGGGAATTATTGGGTCTTCTAAAAATACCCCTATTTTCAGCATTATGGGTGTTCCTATAGCTCTTATTTCCTTCAAATTTCAATTTCTCCATTTCTACAGAAAGTGATTTTACCAGTTTTTTCAACTCGTCCACTTGAGGGTAGTCAGCAGAGGAATCAGAAGTTGAAGCTTCATCCCTACCTTTTCTTTTATCTCTATCAACTTTAATCCTAATTTTGTCAGTTGCTAATATATTAGAATCTACTTCAAGTGATGCATCTTGCATATGAGCTAAATGTAACAACCCTCCTAGCTAAGGACAACTACTCAGTCAACCGGTGATTTTTTTTTTTTTTTAAAGTGTGTGCGCGTGTGTAGAAGAAACAACCCCCTCGATTCTAGGTCAACACTCGAACCAACAGGACGCAAGTCAGACGAATACAATCAAGATGACCCAACCTATCATAACGACAACAAGAAGCAAACGCCCCTGAACCGGAGGCGGGCAACTAGTGGCTATAGGCAGAGACAGACACCATGGGTTAGGCACAGTACTGTCACAGAATCGAAAGAATCCGTCAGTAGAGTCGCAGTAGTGGAAATGTGCCTTTAAACAGCCCGAGACTACTGATACGGCTTAGAAGGTGTCGCAAGAGTGGAACTGTGCCTTTAAACAACCCGAGACTCTTGATACGGCACCGGATTCCTTCCACCGGATTACGCACAGACATACATACTAAGCTGCAAGAGGAGTCTATATCCCGCCTGACACAGACCGACTACGCAATACAAAACACCAAGTACTACAAGATCAGGGACGACATGACCTCTACGGGAGACACAAGTCAGGAGGACCCAATCGACCCACCTCCAAGGGGACCCGAAGACTTCGATCAAGACCGATTGTTCTAAAACTAATATTAACAGACAAGGACCTTATCCTAAGGTACATCCAATAACTTTAAATTAGGCCAATAATATCATTTCAATCTAAGCATTTGTCATGAACATTCATATAACGAATTTAACAATGCCACTAAGGCATCCTTATTAACATTGCCATTATACAAATACTCGCATCACAATTCAACCACATTTACATTTCAATTAATAATAGTACTGTTGCAATTAAAAATTCATTATCATTGCAGTTCTCCCGACATTAATATTCAATTAAATATATTACTAATGCATTAAACTAATACGTATTCTTGCCATTCTATCAACATGAACCTTCAATTAGTTACTAATTCATCAAACCAGTACTTCTCATTGCAATTCTACCGACATCAACGTTCAATTATAATATCACCATTGCAACT
>ML784929.1:341245-360414 GCA_009831015.1 Picea engelmannii
TCTACCGATGCCTCCGCATCCTCAAGTCACAAACCTGCACACTCAATAAACTGAGTCAATAGCACCCATCTACATGAATAGTAACACATCATATCATCGGTCAATCACATCAAAATCAAATATATAAGGTCCAACATCAAAAGCGTCCAGATCACTTGCGAGCAAGTGTCCTCAAAGAATAAGTGTCCTCAGTGCGCCAGAGCGGGATGTTACACTAAAGAGGTAGCTCTTCTTTCTCTCAACATGAGGAAAAAATCAAAGTCAAAAGCATTGGCATAAGTAATATTGGGAGAGGTTTTTGTAGGATTTATTTCAATGGGAATCTTATTATACATATTATTAAATAATTTTGAGAAGTCTGAAATAGATTCCCCCTCTTCCCTCTTAAGTGACCTAAATTATGTAATATAATAAAGAAAATATTTTTTATCCCCCCAATGCCTCAAGAATGAATCATCGAGATCCTCAATCCTAGCAATAGATCCAGGGGTCAAACCCCTAAACCATTTCCTAGCCTCACCATTAAGGCTCTGTACAAAAACTCTTATCCACACATCTTCATTTTCAATGTTATGATTATCTACATAAGTATAAAAATATTAAAGGTGTTCTCCTATGGTTATGTCTTCCTCCCTTGTGAACTTGGGCATGTACTTGAGGTAGTCTCCAACTGGGAGAGAATTCATAGGATGAGGTAAAATAAGAGGGGAATACCTATAAGCCACTATGGAATCCATCTTATCTCTAGTAAGATTATCACCTACCATTTTGATATGAAATGTAGGAGAACAAGGGGGAGATGTAGTTTGGATAGGTAGGACTGTAGTTGTGTTTCTAGGGTAAAAGGAAAATAGTTGAGTGTTGGAGGAGGATGGTATAGGGTTCAAAGAAAAACAAGTTTCCCCCTCTTTAGCTACAACAACTTTGATAGGAGGAGGAGTAGGAAAACCCAAAGTGGGAAAATCTTCTAAGATCATCGGTCTAAACCACTTTACAATATCAGGGGAAACAGGGGTTTAAAAAATTTCTCCTTCTAAATAAAGACTAGCAGGAGGAAGTTGAACATGAAAACTTCAAAACCTAAACTTCTGGAAACTCCAACAGATGGTATAAAAGGATAATTAGATATAGCTACTGGAGTTTTAAAATAAGAATCATGTAAAATACCAGAATCATCTGGTACGGTAGTTGAAAACCCTTCTTGAGAGGTATTTTCTTTCTTGATAATATTTTCATGGTCAGCTTCAGGTGTTTCCAGAGGTAGTTGTGGAGTATACCTCGTGTGTCTGCCTTTGGGAGCCACAACTAAAACGGTGGAGTCACTAGGTGCAAGCTGCAATCTTCAAGGTACTGATTTCTAATGCACCTTCAGAATCATAATTTCTTTGTTGTTCAATCCCATGGAAATGTCTTCAATTTGTTCCCTGACATTGATGCTAAGAATTTTAGCACTGAGATTCACCCTCAGATTGTAAGAGGATAATCCCAGTACCCATCAAAATGTTTGTAGAGTTAAGCTTATGAGTGTAGGTCAAATGGACAAATCTTAGTACACAAATGTTTTGGCACAAACACTGGACAAGCAATGCATAAGGAAATGAGGTCCTCATTAAATCTAGTTAGTGGTTTAAGGTTAAAGGTGAGAAGAAGGAAGACTTAGTGAGGAAGGTGGACAAGTCTTCCATGAGCATTTGACCTTCAAGCTGCTTGGTGAAGAAAAAATCATGAACAAGAGCACTCTTGAACTCAAGTTTAAGATACTGAACTATATCACAGCATCATAATAATCAAACACCCATTACAATGTTGCTACAACAACTCATCTAGATCATCCATGCATGATAATTTCAACATAAGAGGAAAAAAGGAAACAAAAGAAAATAATGAAACAGGTCACAACATTACTATAATCAAACCTACATTACAATACAACTACAACCATCGTTTGGATCCTCCATGCACGAGTGTTTCAACACAAATTAAACGAGATGATGAAAGAAATTGACTTCTATTAATGAGAAATTTTCAATTCTTATACATAACCAAAGAACAAATCTGGTATCAAAATATTACAAAATAGGGATCTCTTCTCAACCATTCGATGACCATAACAAAATATTGAACTGATCTATTTATAATCAGATCAGTCCACAACTTCCAGGTGTGTGATTTGGCCATCACATTCAAAGCTTTTCGTCTATGCATCCTTCTGTCAAATTGTGCATGTTTCCTCCTATTAGATGCAAGCTCATATCAGTATGGGCCTACAAGAAGAAACCATCCATCGTGGTACCTCGGGCTAACAGTTATGTCTCTTCACCCATAGTTTCCAAGCTTCCTATTTATGGGTTGAGTTGAGGTTTCAGCTACCGATCCTTTTTCATTAACTGAATCCTCCTCAGGATCAGAGCAGGGTTGGAGGATTAGAGGGTGACCACCTATCGCTTCTAGATACGACACTATATGCACATGTGATTTTGGGGCCATCGAAATCGGTTTGGACCCACACCGCTTTTAGGCCCGAAATGCACCATATTTTTCCACGTAGCCTCCCTACAATACCGCAGTTTAGATTTTAGCCCACCTTTGGATTTTAACACTTGCACAGCTTGTGGTGCTGACATGATTGGTGATCATTGATCTGATCATGATCTGTGATCTGGGCATGCCTACTATTTTAGCACCCCCACTAAACCTTATCCACCTGCTAATTATGGAATCCCTCCAACTACGCTTGGAGATAGCGCTAAATTGAACTGCACAGGGGATATCTACCACTGCAAACTACACTTTTCTTCTCACCTGCACTCATAGTTGTCACCTATGACCCTGAACAATTTCATGTGATAACACTATCATATAAATATACACTTCCCAACACAATACCACAAATATCCAATGGAATAAAATCAATCTCTACCTTATCTATATAATTTTCAATGATGGAAAATCTAAGTTTACACCTTCTTGTCAGATGTAATTTGGCACTGTCACATATCCATCCTAGAGGGTAAGGTTTAGGATGTAGAGCAATTTCCAAATTCAATTTATTGACAATGTCTTCAGAAATGAGGTTCACTTGTGATCCCATATCAAAGAGAGTATCTATCTCGATATGTTTTGAAATTACCCTTATGTGAAAAATCTCCATTATTTCTTTTTCATGTTGAGTTACGTTAAGGCTACTACTACTTGAACAATTTGTACTTGCAATAGAATTCTTACCTTGAAAACCCATCACTTTGATTTTTGTTTTATATTCTAAATTAGATCCTAAATCTTCTTGTACAGTTGCAACAATGTTTGGTTTCTCTTTGTTGTTGAACTTTTTGGGTCTCTTTTCAGGATGAAGTTTCCAACAATGGTCTTCATCATGGCCATCCTCTGAACAATGTTTACATGAGATTTTCTCTCTATCCTTCTTGACTGAAGAATTTGTATTTCCATTTCCTTGAAACTTCCTCTTTCCCTTGTCTCCATTATAAAAAAACTTATTGCTTCCCTCTTGAGGTTCATTCATTAATCTTTTCTCTAAATGAGTTTCCTGTACACAAACTTCATCTAGATTTGAAGGGTTAAACATAAGTATTGTATTCCTCAATTAGTTATCCAAACCTCCAATGTATTTGAGTAAATTTTCTCGAGAAGACAAATCTATACCCAAAACCAAAGCTCTTCTCCTAAATTCTTGAGTGAAACTTTGCACATCTTGTCCTTTAGCTTGCCTAAAGTTTTTCCTATGCATAATAGCTTTCTGCATGTATGCTAATGGATAAAATTGTCTTTTAATTGCAACAATAAAATCATTCCAACAAGATAAAACTTTACCATGTTTCTTCATGTCCTCTTGAGTTTTGGCTTCCCACAAAATGAGTGTTGCACTGTCCAATCTTAAAGAATCAAGTTTAATCTTAGTTTCATCATTTGTGATTCTTTGTATCCTACAATACGCTTCAATCTGACAAATCCAATTATCCAATTTCTCAGCATTTACCTCTCCATTATACATTAACAATTCAAACTTAACATCAAGCTTAAGAAAAGGATTTTGTAAAGGAGTTTTACCATGTTCTTTTGGAGAATTTGGAGGTGGTTTTGAAATGGTGGAAGGGGTGGAAGATGGAGATGAAAGAGGTGGAGAATATTCATTTCCCTTTGGAATTTATCATCACTATCTCCATTTTCATCTAGAGGGTTGGAGATTTGACCTTGCAATATTGCATTACTTTATTCAAACAAAACTTTCACCATATCTATCATATCATAGAAATATTTTGTGAAAGTTTCCTCCTCTAAAGGAAGAGTTCCATGACTCTCCTCATGAGATATACTTGGTGAATATCTCCTTGAAGTTTGAGGTGATTTGATAGTTCTCCTTCTTGATAGTTGAGAACTTGGCTCTAGAAGTTGACCTTCTCCTCTTGTGAGCTTCAAACTTGTAAGCATCAGAAAGAAAAAAAAAAAACACTTGCAAACAATCAAGCCTTAAAAAACCTATGCTCTGATACTAACTGATCTGAAATTGAAATGGGTTTGTTTCCAACTGATCTGAAAATGAAGAAGACTTGTATATTTTAAATTGAAAGTGTAAAAATGGTATGTGTTTGGGTAATTGGATCAAGTTACTAAAAAATATGTTTGATGAGGTTTTACTTAATCATGAGCATAATATCAGTCATATAAAAACAATAAAAAATGAACACATAACACAATAAATGATAAAGGAGTTCACCACTCTCTTGGGCTACATATATTGGTATAGCTTCCCTTGCATCATTTTTAGTATTCTTAAAAAGTTCTCTTATAGTGCTTAGAATGCAAAATATATGGCTCCAATGGCTCTGAAACGTCCAAAAACCCCTAGCTGGGGTTTTTTGGCACCTAGTTTAGCCAAACAATGAAGAAGTTACACCTCCTGGAAGTTTTCCCCTTCAATCTTGATGTACCTCCTCACCAAATTTCACCCACTGTCAGACTAACTTGGCCTTTAAGTGTTTTCCATGCCAAAACCTAGCACACACACCAATTCCTGCAAAATGGGTGAAATTGTAGGACCGTTTGTGCCGGCCCCCAAACCTCAGAGGAGAACTTAGTCATATGGCCCATGTGGCCAATGACCTAACTATTGCACACCTGTTGGCTAGATCCTCTGCGCTTGGCACGTGGTCATGTGGTATAGCTTCATGTAACCAGGATTAACCTCTGTTTTAAAAATCTGTGCATGCACCAAGGGTAAAGGACATGAAATATGGTATGTGGTAAGAATTCAAGTGACTGGCAAAGCATTGAAACCCCATGCCAAATGATTATGTAATGGGTCATATGAATGGAAATATGGATCGAGGGTTAAGGAGCCAAGTGTTGAACAATTGTTATGGAAAGTAGTGAAACCTCACGCCATGGAGTGGTCATATGTTATGCTATGGACCGGGGGTTGGGGCTAAGCCTCAACCCTATTCTATTCCAACCAAATGACAATATTGTAAATTCATATAATTTTTACAACGTATATGGGTAAGAAATTCCATGTGGGCAGGGTGGTATCCTTACCCTTCCAAGTCATTGACGTGTCCCCTCCCAGAGGTCATGGTTTCCAACCCTCGCAGGCACAAACTAATTTTTTTCACTGGAGCGGTGCCACGTGACATCTCATGACTAGGCCACAAGGCACCATAACACTTGCCCAATATCTGACACATGTTAGCATCCTATTCTCCCACGTGTCTGCAATCGACCCTACCCTGTCAGCATGCCAACTCATCATTTCCATGTCACATGCCATGTGTGGGTCCGTACCCTACCACGTTAGCACTGTATGGTCATATGGACTATACGATCAGCTGCCACATCATGACTGTATGGAATGTACAGTCAACAAAATTTTTCCTGTTTGGAAAAATGACCAGAACATGATATATTACTCATACGACACTCATTTGAATCAATTCAAGTTGTGTTGGGATCATGAGGACAAGGCCTACTCACATGTCTATTTTGCAGCAATTCCAAGCACTTTGATTTTTGAGCTAAATTTGATCCCCTAGATCATCAAGGCCTGGGGGGTTGGGGGTTGTATAACCATGGAGGAGTACATTTCCACCCACTGTGTTACAAGAAAAGATAAAGTAGGGATCCAACTCCCAATCAAGATGATCAAGAACCTGAGCTTAAAGATCGTTGTACTTGTTCTTACATGGAACTCGGGGTTAAGCTCATTGCACTAGGACTCAAGTCCACTCATATTTTATGCGGTGGAGTTCTTATGACCCAATATTTATGATTGGTGTACCTCAATATTGGCTAACATGAAGAGCCAATTGATGGATTCCAAACAAGGGAGAAACATAAATTTTGGATTTTCATCCATTCTGTGTAGTTTTTTCTTTGAGTGGGTTCAGGGCTTGATTCATAGAGTAAATATTATTCCACATGGATGATGCGATCCAACCATTTGAAGGTGGACCGATGTGACGAGGCATCTAGGAGGTGGCAGGGTGCCAACCCCCTACAATGATGAGTTCTTTTTCTGGTGGTGTCGACAGGTCATATCCATTAACAACCACTCTTATGCTAGGATCAACTACAGAGGGGATCTAGATATGCCTTTGTTACCAGGTTCCACCAACAGTGATATTGGTCATATTTTTTTTATATATTTCATTTTCTTTTGTTTTTTTCAAAAAGAATAAAAAAAAAAATTATTTTTGTATGGTATCAATTATTAACAATTTCCTTTTCATGAGATGTAGATCTGCAACAACCAGATGGATTCCCATGACATAGACATAGGAGCTGGGGAGATGAGCATGCAGGAGGAGATACAGAGAGAGTGTTGTAGAATGTGCAGGGGAACCTATCTCGATTTATGAAAAATATTCCTATGGTTCAAGTGGAGGATCTGCCAGAGGCTATGCAGTGACAGGTGGTGGGTTTGCCCCATGCGTGAGTGAGACTCTTTCGGTGTCTCACAAATGTTGTAGTGCACTGTCATGATACACATATGATTCCATAGGTGTAGATGCCATGATCATATATGTACTGTCCATATAAGTATTTTGAGGGTGTGAGCCCCATTTTGTACTATGAAACCATATTTTTTGAAATATTAATTTTTTGTCTTCGACTTTACTTATATATGTTACAATGTGTACATGCTTGAATTTGTTTTTTTTACTTAGTTATGTGAAAATTTCCAATATAAAACATAATTAGCATATGCATCAGATACATGATTGGAAATTCTATGTATGTGATTATAAGTAAGAAAATCAAAGTATCGCTCCAAAAGTCATACCCATAAGAATCGTTGGAGTAGATTAGGGTCTCACACATGATAACTATCATTTATCTGACATACGACTAACTCAGAGTCTAAGAGAACCTCTAAAGACCCAACACCATGTGAAATGGAAGCACGTAATGGTTTTATAATAGTGCTATACTCAACCACATTATTCGTTGATGGCTCCAGACGAATGCCACCTGAAGATGCCATTTGTCCCTCGGGTGAGTAAATGACCCAAGTGACAAAAGCCATATTCCATGTATGCCGAATGGAACTGTCTCTGAATCCTAGGTAAACTAAAGAATCCATTGACATCTACCAACCAAGGGAAAACTTGATAAGAAATCCATACACAAAGGAAAATATATATACACACTAAGATACACTAGTATACTGAAGGTCACGCCAAAAATTAAGGGCTCAAGTGTAATACCTTTTAAGGTAGAGCCCATTTATGGGCTCATCCAACATATTCCCTTCATAATCTTCCAATTCATAGGATCCTTTCTCTAAATATGTTGCACGATATAAGGACTGTACCACATGGGATTGAACTTTCCTGCACCTAGAGGTTCTTTAGCTTGGTCATACATGAGAACCAAGTCACCCTAAGCGTACTGTCGAGGAAAGACATACCTATCATATTGAACCTTAACACATCATTTATTTTCTTTGATAATCGTAGAGGCATCTTGACACTCTAGGTGCACAAGCAATTCTTCAATATCGGATTTGTTAGGTAGGATCTCAATTTCTAGTTTGAGGGAAGAGATTTTGCATTCAATCGAAAGAATCAACTCCAATCCATGTACTAATTGAAAAGGAGAAAAACCGGTGGAAGTATTTACCGAGGTTAAATATGCCAAAAGCATAGGGTAAAGCATCAGATGCGAGTCAAATTTACTTTGGCTGGCAATTTTTTGCAATATGGTCTTGAGATATTTATTCACCACCTCTACTTGTCCATTTTCCTGGGAATAATAAGGGGAAGAATGATCCTTCTTAAACCCTAGTTTTGATGCTAATTCCTTCATTATTTTATTCTGAAATTAACTGCCATGATTAGTGACAATATATTTTGGGATTCCGAACCAGGATATAATTTGGTTGAATATGAAGAATGTTGCAGTCTTACCATTGGATTTAATGGTTGGCATGGCCTCTTCCCATTTAGTAAAGTAATCCACAACCACAATGATATGTTGATTCCCCCTAGACGAAGTTGGGTTATAGTCCATAAAATATACCCCCACTTGGTGAAGGGACCAACGATGATGACTAGGTGGGGAGGGGATGGGTGCGAGTGTATTTTCTGAGTGAACACCTAGAAAGGGTGACACTTCTTGACCACTTCAACACAGTCTTTAAAAATTGACAACAAAAAATAACCGGCTCGCAATACTTTTTGGGTTGTCGCAAGACTGGCTAGATGACCACCACAAGCCCCACTGTGACAGTCATTGAGAACCGAATCAACTTCCTCATGATCCAATAAACGATGCAAAATAATATCTACTCCTCAATGATACAAAGTGTCACCGATGATAAGGTAATTTTTATCCTGATGACGATTACATCGTCGATCCTCTCTCAAAATATGATGGGATAACTTCAAGGTTTGAAGATAAATTAGAAGGTCTCCATACCAGGGGTTTGAAGATGATATAAGGAAGATATGTTCATCCAAGAACAAATTGTCATAAAAAATTCCTCATCCATTCAAGGGAATTTTGATATCAACTCGACAAAAACTAGCAATTGTTTAGACTTTGCCAAAGCAAAATCGAGGTCAAATTCTTGGAAAATTAAAATCCACTTATTGTATTTCTCCCCTATGATATGCCTGGTAAGGATGTATTGAAATGTATTAATATCTACGACTACGGTATTTTTTCAAAGTAATATATAATATTGTAATGTTTGAACTGCATGTATGATGACCAAGGTTAGTTTTTCTACGTGAGAGTATTTAAGTTCAGGATCAACTAAGTTTCGACTGATATAGTAAAAACATTGCTCATGGAGATCATCATCCTCTTGAACCAAAACCATACCAAACTTCCCTTCAAACACAACGATATAAAGAAAATAGTCTCTATTATAGTCTAGATGCTTCAATAGAGGCATCGATACCAAGGCATTATTAAGAGCATAGAAGGATTCTTGGGTTCTCTCATCCCATATAAATGGAGTATCCTTCTTTAAAAGATGCATGAAACCCTTACTTAAATTGGAATATTTCACTATGAACCAACACAAGAAGTTATCCTTCCCTTGTAAACCTTGAAGTTGTTGAATGTTGCATGGGGGAGGAAATCAAAGTGTTGCCTCAACCTTCATAGGATCCACCATGATCCCATGCTCAAAGACTAAGAATTATAAGAGATGGTCATACCTAATGGAGAAGATGCACTTGTAAAGGTTCAAACAAATGTGATAGTAATTACATATCTCAAATAGTAATCTAAGGTGAGTTAAGTGATCTACTCTCTTCTGAGAGTTAGCATCCATATCATTGAGGTAAGCTTCGACAATATTTTTGAGATCGTGAAAAACAAAGGTCATGGCGCATTGGAAGGTTTCTCCAATGTTTTTAAGTCCGAAAGGAATTTTTTGGTATGAAAAAGTACGCCAAGGACAAATAAAATACATCTTATATTGATCCTAAGGTTTGATTTGAATTTGATTATACCTTGAAAATCCATCCATAAAGGGAAAACAATTTCTTCTCATGCAATCATCAAGAACTTGGTTAATGAAAGGAGTTGGGAAGTTGTCTTTAGGACAAGCCTTGTTCAGGTCTCAAAAATCCAAACATACATGGATGGTTCATTATTTATTATTCATGGGAACAGGGTTGGACACCCATTAATTCAAGGGAACTGGGTAGATGAAACCAACATTAAGTAGCTTCTCTACATATGCCTTAATAGTATGGGCCTTCCTAGGATTAAGAACTCTAAGATGTTTTCGAATAGGTCTATCATCTAGATAAGTCATGATATCATGTTCGAAAATGTTGGGTTCAATACTTGGAATCTCTTTTTAGGAACAAGAAAATATGTCACTAAATCCTTTGTAGAGATTGGTGTAGATCTGGATTTCTCCTGGGGAAAAATCTGCACTGATGTATACGTTCTCAATTTTGGTAGTAATTCAAGAGATTTTGATTGTGATGGTAGGATAAATATTCTACATGTTTCCTTCAACATAAATACCACGTGTATATAGAAGAACCACAATGTGACTGACCATCTCACTCAAGGTAGATCTAAATTCATCTTGTTCGATCCTAACAATTTCTGGGAGGAAATAGGAGTGATGATGCATATCATCCCAAGGCTTATCAAGACCATACATGGACTCTAATATGACTTCATCCAAAGTTAAAGTATCATCGAGGCAATCATGTGAACAATACTATTGGACAACCAATATGGGCTCTAGAACAAGATCCTCCTTGTCCGTCTGTGAGGAAAAAGGATCCAGGTCAACAATATTTTTAAGAATAGCTTGATACTCAACCTCTTCCACTGACAGTGGAATTCCCATCCCAATGTGTGACTGACCTTTGCATGACATAGTCGGGGATGATAGGGTCCAAGGGTCATTGAAATATGAATTATGGAAAGGAATAGACCTCATCAACAATGAACACTTACTGGAAATGGCATCAATGTGATGGATTGGTCTCTTGAAATCAAAGCTACCCATGAGAGAGGAATAAATTCGACACCAACATCCTCAGTTTCTTGTCGAGAATTGTTGATCACTAGGACTAAAGTTCCAACTGATGCATTAGGACTAGCATGTGCAAAGTACAATTGATCAATCATTATTGTTTTCCCTTCATGAGTAAAACATAAAGTGCGGAAAATAGATGATGTGACCACAGTCATGGCATAAGTCCAATTATGACCTAGTAATAAATTATAGTCAAGGGGTGCATCCACTACCTTGACATCAAACTCCACTGTATTTCCACCTAACTAGACCAGAAAAGTGGGAAGAATTATATTGTCTTGAAATGAATTCCCATCAAAAGCGGTCAACATAGTCATAGATTGGGATAGAGTCGAAGAGCCAATGGATTTCCAACAGGTTAGGAACATCATGCACATTGCCACACCTTCATAAATTACAATGTGTTTTATGGTAATTTTTGTGTACTCCACATGGATTCCAAAGGCCACGTGGTAAGGTAAGAGAGGCTTAACATTTGTGACATAAAACTTAATAATCTTCGAGCCACATGGGTCTAGAGCTCTTAAATTTGATAACAAGGAATTATTTTGTGAAGGACATGTCTGGAGCACCTTCAAAGTCGACACCACACAAGGGGTTTGAACCAGATCTTCAACAATCAAACAATTTTGGGTATCTCTAGCGTTAGGATTGTGGGTAGAGTGTTTTAGTACTCGTTTAGGAATACGAGGTGGAGGTTCTATCTTTTTGATATGAAAGGGTGTTTTTGGAGGAGGGGGAGACTTTGGACCTATAACAGTTTGTGAAGAACCGTAATCATGAGATCGAGTGGCTACATCAATATGAGACTTGACCATATTAACACAAAGATGACCACCTTCATGTGTCTAGGGTTTTTTACTCCCACTCGATGCATTTCCAGTGTTGGAGGACACTGAAGCCATCTGTTGATTATGTGGAAATAGATTGGTCAGAACAACAGGAGGTTGTGATAAGAGCCTCAAGGCTTCCTCAATTTTGGGGCATAGGTGGGAAAGGTGATCATCTTTACAAATTATACAAGGCAACTTCACATTTCATTTTTATTTCTTTCCCTCACCCGCATTATTATTCAATCTATAATTTTTAGTTCCATCCTTGGCTTTGTTATTATTTTTCCCACCCTTACGATTATTACCTCTCCCTTTCCTTATATTCCCTCCTAGTTGTTGGTTACCATTTGGTTTGGCCGACGAATGTATAGAAAGCACATCCACTAGCTAAGTGGGACTGGACAATGAAGCCAAATATTGTCCTGCTATAGGTTGGCTTAAAGACAAATCATCTGGTTAGTCACTAAGTCTGTAGACTTAGAATTTGAAGAGCCTATGATGCCATCGACATGAGGCCCAAGATTTTTTCTAGGTTCATAATTCTACCTCAATGCGTCAGGAATAATTTCATACAACATCCCAGACTGAGCATATATGAGGTCCAATTGTTGGCCTTTGAAAATAGCTTCTTCCTTAGATGTTACTCCAGATGTAGAAACATCCTTCGAAATATAAGGAAATAAGGACTTAAGGTACCACTCCAATAGAAACTCTGGAGGAATGTAGGATTTAATCAACCTCTTCCATCTATGCCACTCTTGGATATGATCCAGGATATGCATGGACTTATCTTGGAGAAATTATGACACGATTTCTATGCCGACATCGTAACAAACCAAAAACTTGAAGTGGTTGAGAAAGACCAAAATCCTCTGATTAAATTTTCCATATGTTCTCCACGGTAGCTCAATGTACCACTTCATGAAAACCCCCATGAGGGTGTGTTGAAATATTATCAAATGAATAGAATCGTCATTAATGGATTTGCATGAGAACCAAACATGAAAACTAGTAACATGATCACCTGGATCCTCGCCAGTATTTCCTTCAAATTTTGGAATGTTCGAAGGAAGCTTGGTGGGGATGGGGGGCCATGATTGGTCATGACGCACTAGGTCATTCATTAATTTCAAAAATTCTGGCATATTAATTTTTTCTAAAAAAGGGAGTCATGGTTGAGGCATTTGATCCCATGCTCCCGAGAAAGATTGGTGTTGAGGGACTGCAGGCCATCTAGGGTTCTGGTATATACCATATCCCTATACGGTAGGGTAATATACTCCTCCAAAATGATTCATAAGAGGTTGTATGGGAACCATACATGTAGAAGTGTCATAATGAGGGTTATAAACACTGCCCCCAGTTGGAGGAGCTTTGGGTTGGGGGTTTCCCATAGTGTGAAACAGACTCCCTCCAGATGGAATTATGGAGGACATAGGGAGATGTTTCATAAAAAAATTGTTTGTTGGAATTGACATGGAGGGAGGAGGGGTAAAGGATGGAATATGGGAAGTAACATGTCCGCTCAGTTGAGTACTCCATCTAAGAACATTGAGACTAGGATTAGACTTGGAAGAAAAAGGATGCTAGCCTCCAACCGTAGGATTCGTTTGGGGAATATGAACTCCTCCAAACGAGAGAGGATAATTTAGAGGATCCATGCCCCCAGGTCCAAATCTAGGACTTCCATTAGTCTCTATAATAGAGGATGAAATTTGCAACATCATAATGGGCATAACAAAAGAAAAAGGGTTAGGGACTAAAGGTATAAACTTAGAATTGTATCTTGGTGTAATAAAAAGAGACTAGAAAGGGTTTGTTTCTATGGGTTTAGTAGAAACCACAGGCTAGGTAGAAATAGGGATGAGAATCTTCATCACTCCAATCATCATGGATGAAGGAGTCGAAGGGATTCCACTAATCAAAGAAGGCATAGGAGTCGAGGGACTCCCTGTGTCATTCATATTTTACTTAGTACTCATAATTGGATAATCACAAGTCTAGGAAGTGGAGATATATGTACCACATTTATTAACTTTATACCTTTTATAAGGGAACTTTGGTAAAGACTCAAAATGCGGTAGTAACTTCAACAAATGCAAATACCTGCAAGGAGGCCAGTCTTTCTCCATGATGAATCAAGACTCGAGACATAAAACCAAATCCTAGGGCCAACTAACAATCAGATAGAACACCAAAATAAAACAAAAAGGCCAAATGAACAAAAACAAGATATAATAGTTAAAGGGGGCCTCCCTCACTAGAGTAAGTATTCCTCTCCCAAGAGCTGCCTAATACTTCCTTTAAAATATTGGAGGTATCTAAATCCATTATAATGGCCCTCATGGGATTAAAAGTGCAGTTGGTCAGATTCCCCTAGAGAGGTAATCCTCCATAAAGGTTGTGTGTTGTCCGACCCTTATCTAACTCAAGGTACCAGTAGAATAAACCCTGCAAGTAACCGATGTGGAAGCCTATCTCAAGCAACTAGAGTCACCACAATATAACCAATGTGCATGAAAACACTCGTAAGTCTGGTCCACTGTAAGGTTAGGGTAAAAAATACCAAAATCTTGAAAGCACTGCCTCTCATGGAGATAAAGGTACTAGCAAGACCCCCAAATACAAATAGAACCACATAAATATATCTGATGCTAAGAAGGTATTAGAGCGCTATCTCTGCAACCAACTTCTCAAAACCTCGTGCTTAACTCTAGTGTGATCAGAGCCTCCTGATGTCACTAATTACACAATGGGTTTCACCACTCCCTAGTTAGAAACATATGTTTAGTTTAATAGCCTTGGAGAATATTACTCACAAAGTCCTATTCCAAGGCCCTATGTCCTATTCTTGTTTGTGTACCCTAAAAATAAAATCGTTTCTAATCAATTTTAGTTAATCAACGTTACTTTTAATGGATTTTGCTTACTCAAGAGGTGTGGTCATGAAACTGATGGTATTACGAATCAACATATAAAAGAAGCAAAAATAAAAACATTGATAAGAAGTAATATTAAATTCTCAAGAGATGGTAATATTTTAAATGCAACATTGAATTCAATTTCTACAATTTCAATGAAATGCAATATTTCCACATGTGTCAAAATCATTAATACACAATCAAAAGAGAAAATGCCATAATTTAAAAATGAGCAATTGTTTTTTGTATTTTCAATATAAAGAAAATAAAATGCAAGGACTCAATAACAACTTTACATACAGACCCTACTGGAAGAAAAAAGAAACAATCCAAGTAGGATACCAAGAAGAAAACCCTCAAACTAATGTGCAAGGACAACCAATGAATACAATGATAAGAAATAATACTGCGCGAAAATTCAATAATAAGAAGGTTTCCTATCACTATGTAAGAACTTAACAGTCAAGACAAAGACCTAAGAAGACTCAACAACCAAGCAAACTCACCCAACAAACACCAAACTCATCTAGGAAGCCTAAAGAGCTGATGTACAAAACTGTTTGAGAAAAACTCATGCATGTACATGCCCTACAGAAGGACAACTTGCATATGTACGCGTCTGTCAAGGGAAAAAATGTGTATATATAGGAAAACACTTCTAGGGAAAGGATTAAGCCAAAAAAATTGGATGAAAAGTAAAAATAGGCTCTCAAGAAATAAGGTGATAGGGAAACTCAATCTAATGGAAAGAAAATTCAAGGAGAAACACACTCCAAACCCTAAAATAGAAGATCAATCCCTAGTATGGTCGCCAATTCTGTTACGAGGAAAATGCCTCTATGGCATGGGGTAAACCACAAAAGACAAAATGACACATAAAAATCAACTCTAATCCCAAGTATGCTACATAATTAAAATGCTAACAAGAAAAGTCCAAGAGCCTACCTTTCCCAGATGTTCAATGAAAACCACTGTTGAGAATGCAACTCGAAGCTTTATACCTGCAACTTGTCCTCAACAACCAAGATACATAAGAATATGGTGATAACATATAATTTTATCACATAGATTAACATAATCCATTAACATACATGACAAATATGCCCATGGAATAATAATTAAAATATTTGCAAGATATCAATTGGACGAGAAAAGAGTATTTCTATTAAAATAATAAGCATAAGTATATAAGTGACAAAATTATTTAATGTCACATATCAGAATCGAGAAACTAAGTCCCTCTAGTTGGGCCTCCACCACTTCAATCCTCCAACAAAGGCAAGCTCATATAAAGAAGACAATGAGGTTCTCCATCACAAATAAGGAAGATCTTGGAGGCTGAACAATGAGTTCAGACTTCAAGGATAAAGGGATGGAGACTCAATATGAAGTGAAATTTCTCTAGAGCATATTTTCTCTCAAAGTTGAATTCTTGATTTTTCCAAGGCTTAGATATGGCTCAATTTATAGCCTTCAAATGGAACTGAGGGGCCGAGACGGAGCGTTTCCAGTATATGAAAGTTCAAGGATCATGGATCTTGTGACGTGACATTGAAACCCAACATAATGTTTTTAATTTTGAGCACCAAAACCGATGTACGTGGGTTGTAGTGGAGAAACCCGCATATACACTTGTTGTCTAACTGATAGGGCATGTATATGTGGAAAAATGTTATTTTTTGGCTCAGGAAGGTACAAAAGGGACTTCAAATTTTCATAGGGAAATGGAAAGGCCATCCAAGCAGGTTGCATGGGGTGAGGAAACAATTGTTGTAACATAAGCTTCCTAGTCTCCATTTATCCTTTTTTCAGTGCTATAATTCCAATTGAGCTTGTGGTGGATATCGATTCCAAGATATTTGTATGGAGGCACTTCCTTGAAGCTACTGTTGTCATAAACAAAAGTATCATGGGTGATCATTTTGGATTTAATTAATCATAACCTTTGTTTTGTCAATGTTCATAGGCATGCCCATGATAGAGAAGAAGTATTTGATGATTGTTAGTTTCTTACCTAGGTCATAGAGAATCTTTTCTATAAAAAGAATATCATTAGCATAAAGAAGAAGGATGATTACTATAATAGAGAAAGTCAGGAAAAAACAACTTGCACTGCCCAAACAATCTTCTAGCTTATCAATATAGATGACGAAGAGGATAGGGGATAGGGGAAAACCTTTCTTGACTCCTATATTACAATTAATTTCCTCCTACTAGTCCTTAGTGTTCCTAGAATTAGCAATAAATTTCTCATATAGAATTATTGCAACAACTCTTAACTCTAAAGGGACTTAAGCTCTTCTAACATATTCTAGAGGTTAGTCCTGGGTACAATCTCAAAATATTTTCTAAAATCAACGAAACAACAAAGGATATTAGTTTTATCATTTCGACACTCCTCTACAATGATCCTAAAGGTAACAAGGTGGTCCATAGTGGAATGGTAGCCTCTAAACCCAACCTTTTCTCTAGCTCCTTTTCCATGGATTTCTAGCCATGCACTAATATTCTGTTCTAAAATACTTTCATATAACTTAACTAAAATGGGGCTAATTAGAATGGCCCTATAGTTAGAGGGATTGATTTTATCCCTTATTTTAAAAATAGGTACAATGAGGCTTCAATTCAAAGGTTTTTGGAAGTCTTATTGGATAGCTAAATTGAAGAGCCTATTATGTGAGGGATGATGATAGATTCTCCAATTTTTAATATTTCATCTTGGTAACCTTTGATGTACTCATTTTTTTCTTTTCAGAGCCTCTTAACCCCAAACTTAATGTCTTTTATAGAAATCACTTCATCCTTTTTGGATATTGTTATCGATCTGTAATTTCTTAAGGATATGAAAGAAATCGATAGGGGTAACCACAAAACCACTTTGGAAACTAGGATCTATCCCTGCCAACTTCAGAGAGGGATCTCTCTATAAAATTTAGATTTGTTTATATTAAAATATTACGCTAGTTATGATATTTTAGGTTTTGTTTGTTTGATTTTAATTGTTTGGTTGGAACAGTGAAGATGGGCCATTTGGAAAATGGAGTCACAATTTTGAATTGATCAAATACAAGGTTTAACAGGATAATATTGCAGGGCATGGTAGGTAAATTCACTGGATTCTCAAAGTTTTAAGGTATGGAAAAGATGAAAAGGTCTAGGAATTCAATAAAAAATAGAGCAATTAATAATTCTGCTTTTAATCTTCAGTGGAAAACACATAAATTATTCTTAAGTCAGAGACAGAGTGTACATTTAAACAAATTATGTCCTTTATCTTCATAGAATAATTCAGAATTTAGGAAACAATGGTGATAATAGAAGAAAACAAATCAACAGGGAAAAATGCACTTCACCAATAAAGTTGATGCAAGTATCTTGTAATAGATGCACTACATTACTTGAAAAATCTAATCAATGGTGTCTATGTGCATTGATTTACAATACTAGTCCTATCCTTCCAAAAAGACCCTACCCATTATAAGTCTTATTACAACATATTTATAGACTTTAAACTAATATCATATTCCAAAAAGGAACCGATTTACAAGATATTCTCAAATATTTTCTGGAAAAATATGAATAAAATTTATTACAAACATGTAGATATTTTCGAAATGTACTATTTCTAAACTTTTGTTCTAACTTTTGAGTGAATTGTCGTTGACTGTGGCTATTTCTGGAAAATTTTTCATAATAATATCTCTAATTTACTTGCTAGAAATATTGAACTTCATGTAAGTATAATGCATTGAAATTTGGAATTGGTTGACTAATTGTTGATCTTTTGCTGCTAGGCTTCTTCATTCTCTTGAAATCTATAAAGAGGTTGAAACTATCTCCACAAAATCTTCTTACTATCCTCTCATACTAATTTCTTATGTTCCTTTGAATAACTTCACCGGGAAATTATCTTGCAGTTGAAAATAAGTGATGGAGGTGATAATATGACATGTAAGCTTAGCTCGGTATTCAAGGGTTCTCAGTCAAAAAATAGTGTAAGGGGGGTGAAATGGTGAGTTTTTATGGTTGCAGGGATATCTGGTAGGGGCGTGGGATCATTACGAGACAACTAACAGTTATAGGGAATGAGTTAATTGGCTAACGAATAGGAGGTGTGGAGACATGTGTCATGTAGGGAGAGGATGAGTAGAGACAGGAAGGTGAATGGTATCAAGAGTATGGGGATAGGTGTCATGTAGGGAGAGGAGGAGTAGAGGTGGGAAGGTGAGAGGTATAGCGAGTGTGGGGACAGGAGTCATGTAGGGAGAGGAGGAGTGTAGGTGGGAGGTGAGCGGTATCGGGAGTGAGTTAGGCATATTTCAAAGGGGGGATAGGTGGTATGTGGTAAACAAAGGGTGGGTGAAAATAAAGGAGGGAATGCCATGC
>ML784929.1:368037-383170 GCA_009831015.1 Picea engelmannii
AATATAATTTCTCTATTAATGCCGCCCCCTCCCACCCTCTATAGAGGGTGGGAGGGGGTGGCATTAATAGAGAAATTATATTTATATTATAATTTCTCTATTAATGTCCCCTCCACCCGCCCTCTATAGAGTATAGAGGGTGTGAGGAGATGGCATTAATAGAGAAATTATATTTATATTATAATTTCTCTATTAATGCCCCCTCTACCCGCCCTCTATAGAGGGTAGGGGGGAGCATTAATAGATGTTTTTTCTATTAATGTCTGCCCCCACCCACAAATTACTTATTGTATTAGAAAGAAAAGAAAATAAAAAATAAAAACTACAAAAGAAACTTGTGTACTTGGTTCATGTAGAGTAAGTTTATTTTGGTTTCTATTCAAAACATAAACACTTTATAACAAAATCTAATTATCTTATTTAAATAATAATAAATATTTATATATAAATATAAACTTGATGCATTTTATGTAACACCAATAAGATGCAAATGACACATAACTTTAGTCGATATGCTATTCCCGTTGTCTCCCGTGTCCAAGTTCAATGATTTAGAGTTCCCTTTATGGTATAAATGATACCATATTTGTTCTTTCGTATGCTATATTTGATTGATCTCGTTAATATTAAATATGTCTTCACATAAAGTAATAGATATGTTATAACAAAATCTACAAATTCAATTTCATTTAAAGTTCAAATGATAATTAGAGAATTTTATAAAGAAATTTGAAAATACGATAAGAAATGGATATGTACAAACGTACAATAAGAGGACATCAAATCATCCGCCCTCTTTCCATCATAGTTAAATAAATCATAACACCGTGCTACTCTTTCTCTAGGGTGAGAGTTTTCAATGTCGAGAGAATATTTAGTTCCCTAGGGATGTTTAATAGCAGGAAAAATATGGGAATTAAGAATAACAAAAAGAAAAAAAAATAAAGGTGCATTTAGTTAAAATTACTTGATAGTTTTTTTTTTATGAGTTGAATTAAATTCTTTATGTATCGTAATAGGGCCTGACACAAGTAATCGGTTAAGAATGTGGTGTATATGTATATATAACATTATTAATATACATCTTGTAATGGAACATTCAATGTTGTATATGTTGAGATATATATTATCTAATTTAAACGTTCTTTAGATGGAACAATATATCCCAACATATATAGCATTAAATGTTTTGTTGTGGGATGCATATCATTTATCTATATCTAAAGAGTGACGATGAACAAAAAAAGACCTTATCTTCTCTAAATGTATTTCATAAAAAACCATCTACCTTACTTTGACAAAAAACTTCCCTCATTAATACTTCATGTTTTCACATTGGAAAGAAGATTTTTGACACATGCATTAAGTTCCCTAAACATTCAATTAAGACATAAATTAACATAAAAGACTATTGTAGATCTAAACCGAATACTGTTGTTAATTTTTAATCACAAAATCCTATAAAAATAACAAGAAATGAATGATATGATTTATCGAAAGGCGTCTCCTCATCTTTCTGATGATTATATGATTTATACATTCCATTTCAATTTTATTCCTTTGAAAACATAGAACTTTAGTTGTGTTAGGTATCACCTCTACGCATCACACATGTTATGTTCATGGATGATTTTAGGGGCTAAATTTTGCTCATGAGCTAATTTTCCATGGTTTTTGCAAAAACGAGATTCGCTATTTTAAAAATGATTCGCCCAAATTCTATAGGATAAAATTATTTTACCTTAAAAATCGCCAAAACTTTATAAAAACTATATAAAATCCTTAGAAATTTGAATATTTTTACAAAAATATCTCTAAACATTTATAGTTGGCATATGAAGGATTAGTAAGATTTGCCAAGGTTTATACATTTTAAAATAAATTTCCATCCTTAAAATCATCTTTGGTTATGTTTCTAGTTGATATGTCTTAATGACTATGTTTAAGTAAACATTTTGTTATCTTGTCTTCTCTTCATGGTAGATTTGGTGAAGACTTCTCGTTTCATTTGCATGAGTGAAATTCTAACTTGTATGGCATGCTTCTTTCATAGAGAAGTCTAAGAAGTCTTCGTATCATGGTGAAAAACAAGCTATCGTAAATGTATATGCATTTTAGCTTCATGATGATGTTCAAATGTGATGAAAGCTCAAAGTAATAAAAAAAAAAAATATGAGAAGTTTCTCTCCCTTCCTTACATATGGGTAAACATCTAGTGAATCTTGCATATTGAAAATAAATCATTTTAATTTTATACATAGTTTTATTTTTGAATAATTAAATTGGTCAAAATGAGTATAGAACAAATGATATCAAACATTTTAGAAGTATATTGAATGAGGAAGAAGATAGATTGAAGAGTTAATTCTCTATTCACAATTTAATTCTGAGTTTATAGTTAATATTTACACTTATAATAATTTCAATTTGTAGTTTTATTTCTCATCACCTTATACAAGGAATGAGATCCCCTTCTTTATTCAATAGTCATTTAATTTATCCTACTTCTCTTTAAAACTCCAACACAAGTTAGCCAAGAAATCTCATTATCAAAATTCCAAAGAATTATGAACTATATTGAAATTCCTCACTGATAATGTCTATCATTCCATATCATTCCATATAACCAAAATTTCATTGTAGAAAAAATATACAATAACAAAATTATCATTCCTTACAATTATACTTAAAAAAATATTTTTTAGAATTATATATCTAAAAAATATTTAATATTATAAATAAAAAATAATATTTAACAACTTTATTCCCAAGTTATAGAAGTAATAAATTTAATATTAAAAAAATAATGTGTATATCATATACACGTGCATAAAGTAAGGAGTTTTATGGATCATGGAAAACAAGAAAGAGTAAATCATAAGAAAATCCACACATGCTAAAGTCTTATGATGGTGAGGGTGTTATAAAATATTATGTAAAATAATGGTGAGGGTTGTAGAAAATATTATGTAAAACATGATTATGATTGTAAACATTCTACATGAAGTTTCTTTTTCTTAGATTAGACTTTTTGAAAACAAATACCTAATTTATTAAAATATATATATATATTATTTCTATCCCTCCATTCCAACAGAATGATATTATTTTTCAACTATGTGATTAGACACCTACATGTATAGTAGGCTTTGAATTTTGTATATATATGCATATTATTTCTGTCCCTCCATTCCAACAAAATGATATTATCTTTCAACTATGTAATTACAGACCTACATGTATAGTAGACTCTAAATTTTTGTATATAATAAGACTAATTCAGTCATATATATATATATGAATGAGGTACATAATAATTTAACTTAGAATTTATAATCATTATGTAGTGAACTTATTTATGTATGAAATAAGTATAATAAAAATGTAAATTGGAGAATTGATGGGTTTCGTTCATTAACCATGTTAAGGTTACAAATTTTTGGTCTAGTAATGGTTATTTGTTTTCACTAGAGTAGTAGTTAAGGTTATCGAATCATGTTCCAGAAAAAAAGACACAAGAAGGAAACTTAAAGTGCCTACTTTCCTCCCTTAATGTAACTAATGATAAAAGGATGTTCTAGAATGGAAGAGGTTGCGACAACAAACATTTTGTGAAGAAGATGCAAAGCTAGTCAATAGTCTTGGTAAAACCTAGTCAATTCACCCATGACATAGTAAATATGTAGGTAAGGGATGGCATGTTGGAATTCTATTCATCTACAATCCAATTGGAGTTCAGAGAAAAAGAGTACATGATATTTATTTCAATCTATGTAGAGGAATTAAAAGAATGTGTTATTGAGTAAAGGTCAATGGATTCATGTAGAAACATATAGAAATAATAGAAGAGGTAGAAAACAAAACAATATTAATCAAAGAAACATTAATAAATGAGTTGAATAAAGGATATACAAGAGATGAAAAATATGGTGGATTCCATGGAAGTTACATAAAATTGGGACATTCAAATCCTCTCCCACCAACTAGTTCAAGAAATTTGTATCCTTTTAGGGTTATAGGGAGATGAAGAAGAATAAACAAAATATGAAATAATGGATGAAAATGAACAACAATCCACGAGCATTGTTACTCCAATACAAGAAGGGAATGGGCGTAACTCTTAAAGTTTTGAAAATATAAACAAAGAATATATGTATTTTTTCCAATATCTAATTTTGTATAATGATAAATAATGAGATAGGAGACTTAAAATAACACGTGAAATCTAATTTTTAATTATTGATGCAATTTATTAAGATAAACAATAAAATTTTCACAAGGGACTATCAATAATTATAAATTTATTTACCACTATGTGAATATATGAATAATATGCAAGTGAGGCACATTGTAAAGATAGAGGTGATTTTATAAGTCCACAAAGGTAAGTGTTTTGAAATTATTTTACTAAATGCCCCTCGATGATGAAGGGATTAACTAGGATAATGAAGTCATTAATAACACAAATGTTTTATAATGTGTCCAAATGGAGGAAGAAACTATTAAGTTGATAGCATCATGTAGTTGTTGGATGGAAATTATGTATCAAATATTAAATTTTCCAATAAGGGGTCATTGGAACCTTGTTGATAGAGCATAGAAAATAAAAATATTATTTCCTTTATTAAAATCAATAGAAAAATTGAAAAATTCAAGTGAATAAAAAAGAGATACATATAAATAGATTCTTAATCCTTTGTTGTGTATATTAAATATAAGGATGAGCTCTCAGATCCAAATATTTTAACACAACTTCCACACATACATAGAGCATCACCTTTATCTTTGTTGGATTCTGGTGAAGTAACTCAATTATTAAAATTTCAATGTAAATAAGAATGCAATTTCATGACAAATTCCACACACTCATAGAACACCACCTTTTATCTTTGTCTAGAGGATTCTTTCATAGTAATTCAATGAAATTTTCATATTAAACTTCCAATGTAAACAAGAATACAATTTCATGAATTCACCTACATAAATAAACCATGAATATAAATGAATTCATATGACAAATAATTTATGTTTGGGTAAATAAGAGAGACCTATATTTCTTAAATAAATATGTTATAACAATAATTATACAGGTTTTTTTTGGAAGTGACCTCTTCCCCTAAGCCTATACTCCCCGCACCTCAATGTCCTTCAATCTTCCATCTCTCACCATGGTTTTAGGATATTGTGAAAGAGATCCGTGAACATAGGCTCTAAATAACTATAGGAAACATATACATACAACTTGAAAAGATATTATGGGATTTTAAAGGATTAAAACTACATGATCAAATCTTTATCCTATCATTTCTCAAAGGTATTATGAAAATATAATACTTTCAAACCTAAAATTCTAAATCTATATTAGGATAAGGGTGGTCGAGGTTGTTTAGGGTCTCAATTTGAGATGTACAAGTATTTTAACCCTTATGTGTCACTCGGGTCTCATCCATTTTGCATACAATTTATGTATTTATTCATACATTTTTTTATATGAACACATGTTTCTAACTAACATAATGCAGACACACAAAAACAAATTTAGGCTAAAATTTCAATGTCTCGAGGTTGTGTCAAGTTAGACAATGAGAATATGGGAAAATTGTCTAAACAAAGAAAAAGATAAATCGAAATCATATAAGTGATAGAGACTAGAGGTATGTATCTATATCCTAATCAATTTGACATAGGAGTGACTAGATTGGTTATATAAACATTGCGCCCTAATGTGTTATGTCAAAATGGAGCATGATGATTGAAATACATTATCATCTAGAAAGATAAGTTTTCATAGAATCAAGGTGAATTCATTGAATCCCTATATTAGAAAATCACCTACAAACAAAATACAATGTATTAGAAAACTTTCTTCCCCGAGGTGGACATACCCATGCTTACATAGAAAATACAAACATAGTTTTCAATTCTAGTACACTACAAATCCATTAGATATACAAAATATAGAATGATGTTTTTAATAAAACAAATAGTGCATAAATTATAAACATAAGGTCGTAGCCAACAATATATACACAATGGATATATGTATGTGTAGATTCCAATGATAACTCAAGACATAATGTAGGTGATGTGGTCCTTATTAATACCAATGCAATGTAAAGGGGGTATTATAAAATAACCCAAGCGATAAAATCAATGAGGGATGCCACCAAAACCCAAGGCCATTAGAAAATATCTACAAACAATTATGAATCCTCACCACATGAAAAAAACTATCGAGGTATAATCATCATCATTTGGTCACGCGTGATTAATCTATATCATTGATAGATGCAAGGAAACCCACTAATAATGATAATGCAAGGAAACCCACTAATAATGATAATGCATACCAAGGTTCATATAACATTCGAAGAAGTTTGAATATATTTATTGAATTTGAACCCTGGAAAGAATCAACTAATTAGGGGACATTGATGAAAACCTAGTGTCAAATATGAGGAAAAATAACACTAATGACTATACTTTTGAAGGTACTAAAAGGTTCTCTAGATCCCACTCTTATAATAAAATGATTAAAGTCGATAGGAGGATATATGTTAGGATTGTCACAATACTTCCCACATCAACCAAAATAAGATAAGACCATCAACCAAAATAAGATAAGACCAATAGATGGTTTTAGGTATTGGACATTAAATTTGAGTTATTATACCATTTATTATGACCTTCTTCATCACCAAATGAAAATATCATGAGAGAAATACCCACTAGTTAACAATTAGTATTGTAAATCATTTCTAAATTAATATGTTTCACTAAAGATGAAAATGAAATCCATGGTACTACATAATCCACTGGTGTGAGTAAATTTCGTGAATTTTAACATAGATGGAACCACTTTGGCAATGGATATTAGTGAATTTGATTTGTTCAGTGCAAAGAAATTGACCAGTGATGAAAGTAAGTCTCAAGGTCCTCTTGATCTGTAGGTATATCCCCTAGTGCAATGTGCTACAATGGATAGATGCAATCCTATTAATGAGAAGGAAATAATGAATCCTTCCACACTATCATAAGATAATAATATCATTGGATGTGGATGCAAATTGAGATTTGATTTGACCCAAAGAATGGTGAAAACATGTTATCAACTCATAACTTCCCTTGAAGGGAATTAGGGAATAACAAATTAATTGAAAAGAGACTATAAATAATAAGTATCAATTCCCAATTGATGAGATAAAATAATTAAGTATGTGATTTGTTCAAGGAAACAAAAAAAATACCATAATTAAATAAATTTAACATAAAGATATAGATTATTTCCCTCTCTTTTTATAATATATTTTTTTGGTGTGTTTTTCATATTATGAAACTTCTATAAAAATAAATAAAAGAATGGTATAATAGAGTGAAGGAGACAATTGTCATAATTTATGAAACTTGGTCCCAAGTGAATGAGACATACTTATGTAAAAAAAAATAAATGTTTTTTCATAGGTCATTGACATTCATAAGTGTGTCTCCTCTAGGGCTATAGATTCTATAGTTCATGATCAACTATAAGTTGAATTAGGTAGATGAGTTATCTATCCAATCGATGTTGTAATATGATACTAAGTTGATCCAATTTCTATCACCATTTCAAAATGACCACCCCTCATCAAAAGAAAATATGAATTCAATAGATTAGTACCGAAAGTATTATCATCAAAGAATATATATAGGCCTTCAATTGTTTAGAGTATACCATCATGATGCAAGTGTGACTCCTTGTAATCACCTTCTTTCTATAATAACTTGAAATGTGCACCCGCAAAATACATCCAAATGTTGTGTGGTCTATAATTGAAGCTTTCTTCCCACTCCATTTCTTGATAGGGGTCATAACACAAATCATTTTAGTCAAAATACAGTTTGGTAAATAATTTGAATAGTAAACATTTTTTTCCAAAAACCAAGTTGATGGACCTTTGTCCTGAAGGAAACATCATGCCATTTTTTTTCCAAACTATGGTTTTTCTTTCTACAACTTCATTATAGTAATGTATGTAAGTTATAGATCTTTGCAAAGAGATACCATGCAAGGACAAATAGTATTGAAATAGTTTTCCCACATATTCTCCATCATTATCTGATCTTAAACATTTTATAGACAGATCACATTGATTCTCCACCAATGCCCTAAATTTATTGATATTTTTAGAGAAACAAATCTTATTATTAAAAAAATATACCTCACACATTATAGTGATGTTTTGTTCAAGGAAGACATATTACTGTAGACACATTCTAGCTAAGTTTTTTCTCTCCAACTTTCCTTGTTTAAAAATGATACTGATGATGCTTACCAAGCATACATCCTTCACATACTACATTAGGGAGGACAATTTTAGGTAGTTGAATAACCATGTTATGTTTCACCATTAGTTTCAATTTTTGAATATATAAATCATTCATTCCAAATTTAGCTTCAAACATTGATATAAACAATTACTATAGTCGATCCAAAATCTATTCTAGTCAAATATTTCACATATTTTATATTAACTCAAAATAAAAAAATACACATTTTTTTTTTTTTTAAATATTGTATTTTAAACTATATTGAATTAGAACAAGAAATTTTGCATAAAAATACCCTTATGATTTTCCTCGAAACACATTAATTACTAACTACGAACTAAAATATAGGATTCTTATGTTCGTTGTCCATAAATGCATAACCTTAAGGAAACTAGTTGTCTCTTTAGGTTGATTCTTTCACGCTTTAATATGGAATCGATGCTTATGCTTCTCTTGGATTTCCATGAGTATTTATCGAGTTCTTCTTACTAGTTTTTATAATGAGACTTTCAGATAGCTTCCAAGAAAGGAAGGGTGTATAATGTTTGAAATTATAATGGGGTGCAAGATATTTCATTGATATTTTTTTTAATGGTTGTGTTCATAAATAAAAAAGGGAGATAGTTGAAAAGAAGATAGTCCCTAGTTTCTAATTTCTATAGATAAAATTGAAGAATGAGGGTAAAGAAAGAATCATCATCAAATTTTCCAGTGGAATGGGATCATTCAAATAATTTATATTATACTCTTTATCAATGATCCACCAAAAATATTAGTGCATATAACTACCAACCTAACACACGCGAGTTATGCCCCTGGCCCCTATTTAAGGCATCTCAATTCTTGCTATATGTTTTAGCATTAGGAAGACCAACCATTAGGAAGACCAATTCTCTGTGATGAAACAAAGAAAACAAACTCTCAAGCATATTACTTGCATCTAAAATAAAATTTGTTGTGCGATAACCCACGATAGCTCTCAACATTCATAAAATCTTGAGAAAATTTTGCTAATAGTTTTTATGTACTAATACCATATGACATATCATAGTTATGTTATATTTGATGGGATTTAATTTATTTTAGAAGACATAGTGGTTCCAACTCTTTCATTTTCCTTGAAGTTGGATTTTTGTTTTCCATTTTCCTTTAAAGATTACAACTCTAAGTTAGCTAGATAACTTTTCCTAGGTTTATGATCTATACTCATTTCATATTTGGCAAAATTTGGGTAAGTTTGAAATAGGAAATAATTGTTTTGAATGGAGCTTCTTTACACTGGTTACCAAAATCAAATTGCTATGAAATGTTGAGATGTAATATAATAATATCTAAGTTAGTTAGATAACTTTTCCTAAGTTTATGATCTATACTCATTTCATATTTAACAAAATTTGGGTAAGTTTGAAATAGGAAATAATTGTTTTGAATAGAGCTTCTTTACACTGTCTACCAAAATCAAATTGCTATGAAATGTTGAGATGTAATATAATAATATTGTTTATGGATTAGCCTTGAATATTTTTTTGTTCTTTTATGAGTTGATTTGATTGATTATATATTTTTCATAATAGCATTACAATGGATTGTATTTTTTCAAATTATGAGAACAATTGAGTTTTAGAGTTACAATTAGTTGCATTTTAAATCTAAAAATATAGTATTCACAAATCTATCTTTTGACATGATAAATATGTTTATTTCCATAATAACTAAATTAGTAAAAGTTTATTTCCAGAATTACTAAATTAGTAAAATTTTATTTCCCAAAGTTTGATACTAGGCTGGATCAAAATTAATAAATTTTTTTGTATTAGGGTCTTTCAGCAAATAATGAATGAATGATTCCTATGATGGTTCTGCACTATCTCAATTTCACCTCTAAACATGGTGTTGGTGTTTGATGTGGATGGATACATGTGAAATTGTCCCATTCATTTGGGAAATGAGTTTTTAATTCATATTGCATACCATAGGAGGTGTGTGTGTGTGTGATAAGAAAAAAAATTAAATTGGGAAAATGAAGAGATAATTTTGGCTTTTCCAACTTATGGATAAAGCACTAAGGAACTAGCAAAATCCATCCTATCCCGGCCTATTGACATTTGGATTAAAAATTATCAACTATTTTGATGTCATGGATTAGTATTGGTAGAATAATGGGATTGGAATGAAGAAGGGTGTATGTAGGCTTATGATCTATACTCCCTTCATCTTGGGAAATTTTTTGGCAAGTTCAAAATAGGAAAAAATTGTTTTGAAGGGGGCCTTTTTAGATTGTCTACCAAAATCAAATCACTGTGAAATGTTGAGATGTAATACAATAACATTTGTAATTTATTGAGTACATTTTACTTGTAACAATATTTGAATATTTTGTTAATAGTTGGTTTATCAAGATTCATTGCATGATATTCAATCTATTTTTTATGGTTATCGACTTGAAGAGCCTTTTCCAATTATTTTAACTACATCTCCTTTCCATCTATAATAGGGAAATCAATTGGATAATTCGTCGAGGAAAATCGTGATGAGGAGTTAAGATTTGGTTATAGATTCCATGGTTATATAGGGACTTGAACCTGCCCCGTCCTTACATACCTCTTCCTCTATCGATGGTGAGACCATGGAAAGTGCATTCCTATTCTAGAATTTAGTGGACTCTCCAAACAATTCACTGATTCAAAGTGCTTAATTCGGATTCACCTTCTACAATGGTGATACAAAGGAAGGTG
The DNA here is from genome assembly GCA_009831015.1 of Picea engelmannii. Taxonomy (NCBI): domain Eukaryota; kingdom Viridiplantae; phylum Streptophyta; class Pinopsida; order Pinales; family Pinaceae; genus Picea; species Picea engelmannii. Next base: position 379,080 of record ML784929.1, read on the forward strand.
AAACCCCATTCTAGAATTCAGTAGACTCTCCAAACAGTTCAAGGATTCAAATTTCTTCATCCCGAGTCACCTTCTACGATGCAATGAATTTGGGCTGTCTATGATATCGAGGCCTAAAATGAAATAAACAAATAAAAATAAAAGAACGAGATTTTTTTTGTAGGTATAAGCTACCATTATGAATCTTTGTTTCTTTATGGGATTTAAACTATTTCCTCAGATGCTATGGGACACGACTATGGATATTCTACTTCATTTAGCATTTCATTGATAGAAATCAAGCCTGTTCATAGACTTACATTCCTTCTTCCATTTGTAGAAGAAACCATTCCTATTCTTTAAGTTCTTATTAAAATAGGTCTCGATCAAGTAGCCAATAAGGTAGGAATCCAATCTTGGGATATGAAATCAAATTAATCTCTCATACATCCTTACTAAAGACATATTATCTTTTGGGTTTGTGTCTCTATGTTTTCAGTAAGACAAAACTATCCATATCCATGGATTGAATGTATTCATTTCCATACTAAAATGATAGCTCAAGCATGAAGAAAATAGATTGGGCAAAGCTTGTCCTTTGAGATGGAATTGCATGCAACCAAAGGTTTCTTATGCCATCTTACTACCATGTTACAAGTTGAGTTCAATTTTAGTAACACCCTCCACTCCATTGTACAACCAAACTAGATTATTAGAGTGTATTAATGTTTGAAATTATAATGGGGGAGGGAGACACTACATTTCTATTTTTTTTAATGGTTGTGTTCATATATAAACAAGGGATATAGTTGAAAATAAGTTAGTTTATTCCTGGTTCCTATAAGTAAAACTGAAGGAGGTAGGTAAAGAAAGGATCATCATCAATTTTTCTAGTAGAATAATATCATTCAAATAACTTATATTCTACTATTTATCAATGATCCACCATAAATATTGGTGCATGCAGCTTCTAACCTAACACATATAAACTATGCCCCTAACCCCTATTTATGGAATCTCAATACTTTCTATAGGTTTTAACATTGGGAAGACCAATGATCTGAGATGAATCAAATAAAACAAACCCTCAAGCAAATGACTTGTATGTAAAAGAAAATATGTTGTGCGATTGTCCATAATAACTCTTAACATTCACAAAATATTGAGAAAATATTGTTAATGGTTTTTTATGTATGAATACAATACGCCATATAAAAGTTATGTTATATCAAATGGGATTTAATTTATTATGACACATGTAGTGGTTCCACCTATTTCATTTGTCACCAAGTTGGATTTTTTTATTCCATTTTCCTTTGAAGACTACAACTCTAGGTTAGAAAAATAAAAAATTTCCTAGGCTTATGACTTGTACTCACTTCATCTTTGGAAAAATGTGGGCAAGTTATAAACAATAATTTGTTTTTTTGAATGGAGCCTCTTTACATGGGCTACAAAAATAAAATCATCTTGAAACACTTAGATTTAATATGATAATATTTTTTATGGATTGGTCTTGAATAATTGTTTGTTCTTTTATGGGTTGATTTGATTCTCTATATATTTTTCATAGTAACAATACAATTGGTTGCATTACAATTGGTTTTATTTTAAATATAAAAATAAAGTACTCACAAAATTATCTTTTGACAGAAAGTAAAAATGTTTATCTCCAAACTTATTACATTTGTATACAACTTCAAAGGAGGTACTTGGATGGATCAAAATTAGCAAAAACGTTTGTACTAGGGGCTCTCACCAATAGCGAATCATTGATTCCTATGATGGCTCTTTCCTCAATTTCACCTTTAAACATGGTGTTGGTGTTTGATGTGGATGAATACACATGAAAATATCACATTTTTTGGGAAATGAGTTGTTTATTCATGTTGCATACCATAAAAGGTCTCTGTGTGTGTGCATGTGTGTTTGTGTGATAAGAAAAACATTTTGGGTAAAGGAGAAGATAATTTTGGGTTTTCGAACTTATGGATAAATCATTTGAGAAATAGTAGAATCCATCCTTTCCTAGCATGTTGATATTTGGATACAAAATTATCAAATATTGTGTGGTAAAGGAGTATTCTTAGTCAAAGAATGGGACTGGTAGGAATAAGGTTGTATGTGGGATTATGATGTGTACTCTATTCATCTTTGGCAAAATTTGGGCGAGTTCAAAACATGAAAATTTTGTTTTGAAGGGAGCCTCTTTAGACTAGCTACCAAAATCAAATCATCATGAAACAATGATATGTGATACAATAATATTTATAATTTATTGAGCACAATTTACATGTAACAATATCTTAATATTTTATTAGTAGTTGGTTTATCAATACTCCTTGCAAGATATTCAATCTGTTTTTATGGTTATCAACTTGAATATCATTTTTCCATTATTTTAACTATGTCTCCTTTCCGTCTATAATAGGGAAATCACATGGCTAATTGGTTAAAGGACAAATTTTATGAGGAGCTTGTTAGAAATGTTGTTGTCATTGATGTCAAAGGATGCCATTGATATCACAGGAAGGGGGACATTGGATGTTGTCAACGATAGGGGGAGACTATGTCTCTATGAGTTGACAAGTTTCTACATATTTAATTATCATTGATGAAATTATTTATGTGTTATGGTGATGAATGAATCCCTAATAAAATCAAGATAGGTAGACAATGAACAATAAAAAATGACCCTGGAAATGAAAGGTCCAAGGATCGAACCCGAACCAATAACATGAATCCATGGATGGAAAGAGAAAGCATCTAGACTGCTACAATGAAAGAGGAGATCAAGAAGCATCATGCGTGGTTGTGTGCGAATGAAGACAAGAGGAACAACAATGCTATAACAACAAGATAATTGTGTGCAAACATGAAGGATTAAAGAGAAATGGACCAGAAGCATCCATAATGAGAATCTGACTAGATGAGATTCAGAAAGTTAATAGTTATATATAAGAATGATCATAGATTGTTGAAGCTCGATGACAGAGAGGAATAAGTTATGTGCATATAAGGGATATGTGCCCAAGCCTTGGTGGTGAACTGATGGGAGATCACAGTTGAAAGATAAATGAGATACAACGCTGAGAGATAATAATTATGGTAAGGAAGTCGAAGTAAAAATATTAAGGCACGGTAGAATATTTCTACAAAATGATGTATCCCACATTTGTTGGGAAAACTGAGTTCAAAGGGCTTATAATGAAAATGTGAAAGGACATAGTTTGAATGTGAATGAAGATTCATGGAACCATGTGAAATGTGTTAAATTTTGGCATAACAAATTGTGGAATCGGAATAGAATAAATCCTGACCATTCATCTCTAGACATCAACAATTAAAATCAAAGTTTGGGGTTTGATACCTAGTGGGCCAACTCATCCATGTCAGAACCATGATAGTAATCTTGTAAGCACCACGTGTCCATTCAGATGAATGTCACATCATAGCAAGTCAACATTAGTGATGAAATATGTTGTGCCATGAGTCAGGACATGTATCGATGCCATGTCACCTAGTGTATATGAAGAAGACATCCACATGGAAGCCACCTCTTTTGCAACATCAAAAAAATATATCTTGAAAAATGACTAAATACTAATACATCATGGAGATAGTGAGTACAATAGAGAACATGAGTATGTGAATAAATGATTGCGGACCCATGAACCCATGGTGAGAGTTTGAAAATTGACTGAGTGTAAAAGGCCCATGGTATGAGTTTGAAAAATTGACTAAGTGTGAAGAATTGATAAGAAAAATGAGGTCACAACAATAGGAAAATTTCCATAGACCAATGGTCCTATAGTCAGATATTGAAAATAAATAAGTACCAAGAATCATATGGTCCATAGCGTGAGAGATATTATGGCCCAAGAGGTCACCACTTTTCATAGATCAGACAATCCATAGGGTGAGAGATCCAATTTCCTAGGACATTTCCATTTTTCACTAATTGGATGACCCAGAGGGTGAGAGATATTATTGGGTAGGTGTTATATTCTTTACATGTGTGGGGGGGGTGGGTCATATTTGACGATTGTGTCCTGCAATCCCTCCCTAGTAGTGCTCTTTATTTCATGTGCATTGTGTTCTTTCCTAGGGGG
>ML784929.1:383202-402783 GCA_009831015.1 Picea engelmannii
ATTATTTTTAAGGCATCTTTTTCTATTTTAGCATTTTTCACTATTTTTAGCAGTTTTCTAAATTAATCTCGGATTAAGGGATTAAGGTTTTGGTAGTTGTGGAATACCTACAAAATTGTATATATTGTATTGTGAATGGTAAAATTAATAAAATGAGGAGTTGAGAGGTGTGACAGAAAGGAAGGATGGTTTTCTCCTGGTTAAGGGTTTTCGGTGTAAATCTTTGTGTACTATGTGTATGAGCCCTTGATTAATTTATGTTTTTCTCAAGAATATGTATGCATTATTTTACTTCATAGGTTAAAAACTTACATGTGGTATAAATAACGTTTTTTTCTTCAAGGAGACTCCTTTATTGCTCAGGGTTTGGCTCGGTCTTGGTAGATGAAGTTTATCTTGGGTTTGTGATAAACCTAGGCTTAGTGGGATCTTTGCAATGGTGATTAGTATGTTGAAATATAATGTAAAACAATTATAGAATCGATATTGAGAAGTTCAATGGTAAAAAAATTGAGCCGCAGAAGCTCAAGATAGGGGACCTTCTTGTAGAAAAATAGCAATGTATCGTTGTGGATCCTAGCACATGACCTATTAGTACAAAACATACTAGTAAAAAAACTATTGTTACATAATCTACTGGTACATAATCTACTATTACTCAATCTACTGGTATGTCAAAATAAGAATGGGAGAAGATGGATAAAAGAGAAAGGAGCGAGATTTGACTATGCATGGATGATTCAATGTTACTGAATGTGATGGGAGAATGTACAGCCAAGGAACTATGGGAAAAGTTAGGGAATTTGTATCGGTCAAAGTCCTTGGTAAACAAGTTGTTGCTTTGAAATAAGTTGTATCATCTTAGGATGGAATATGGAGATTCTGTGATGGAGCATCTAAATTCCTTCAATACTCTGGTAAGTCAACATGGATCTGTTAATATTAAGATTTCCAAAGAAGAAACATGTATTACTTTGTTATGTTATTTTCCAGACTCCTGGGATAATCTAGTTGTAACAATTGGTAATACCACTCAATCTACATTGAAGTATGAGGATGTAGTTTCATCCTTGTTATCAAAAGAGATGAGGACAGAAGGCATGGATAGTCATAGAAAATATGCTTTATTTCTAATAGGTAATCCCAAATAAATGGATACAAATAATTGTTTGGGGGCAGATCTAAATCTAAAGGTAGGTCTAAATCCCTAGGAAAATCTTTGAGGAAATGCTGAAAATGTGGTAAACTAGGGCATTATAAGAAATATTGCAGGTCTAAGAAAGTTGAAAAATAAAAGGGATCTTATCATGCCTCTTTCACAGAGGTGAAAACCTCCATAGAAGAAGGAGGTGATTTTTACCTGACATCTACACATACACATGCAAATCATGTTGTATTGTTGAGAAATGTAGGTTCACCACTTGATATGACTCCTCATAGGGGGTGGTTCAATGAATATGAAAGGTATGATGGTGGTGATGTCTTCCTAGGATATGAATCAACAACTAAAATCATGGGACATGGAAGGGTTAAGTTGTTTCTGGAAGATGGAAGGATTATAACTCTCATTGGAGTTCTACACATTCTAGATCTATCCATGATCGTATTATATGTAAGTAAGTTGGATGATTCATGTGTGGATACTTTACTAGGAAAGGGAATTTGTAAGATGGTACTAGGAGAAATGGTGTTGATGAGGGGAGTTCGGTGTGGAAATTTGTACAAGTTATTGGGAAGAACTTATACTGATGGGTGTAATAGTTCTATTGTCCCTGAGTGGATAAATAAACAATATATGATCCATACTATCCCTAGAAAGAAGACCATGTTTTGGCATCAAAGACTGGGTAAAAGGGCCTTCAAACACTACATGGTAAAGGTATGGTTGAAGGTATGTCTAATTGCACCTTAGATTTTGATTTCTATGAACATTGAATATATGGTAAACATAATCCAATAATATTCCCATCTTATGCTACAAGAGAAAAGGGGATCTTAGAGTTGATACACAATGACATGTTCAAATCTATGCCTTCTCCTTCACTAGGTAAATTTGTGTATTGTGTTTCATTGATGGATGATTTCTCAAGGAAGAAATGGATTTATTTGCTTAGGAATAAATATGAGGCATTTGATACATCTATAGAATTTAAGGCTTTGATAGAAAATAAGACATAGAAGAAAATAAAGGTGTTGAGAATAGATAATGGTGGAGAATTTTGTGGGAATGAATTTGAATATTTTTTTAAGAAGTGTAGTATAGCAAGGAAAAAGACTAATCCATAGACACCTCAATATAATGGGGTTGTAGAAAGGATTAGAAAGACATTGATGGAAAAATAAAGGAGCATGCTCAGTGGTGTTGGCTTAGGACACAAATTTTGGGCAGAGGAAATGGGTAATGCATGTTACCTGGTAAATAGATCACCCTCGTCAGTGTTGGTGGAAAAATATCTTCACGAGGTATGGATCGGAAAGAAACCCTCTATTGAACATATCAGAGTGTTTGGTTGTGATTCTTATGTATTTTTTTAAAGGAAAATAGGTGTAAGTTGGATAATAATGTTGAAAAGTGTATCTTTATTCGTTATAAAGATGGTATTAAAGGTTATTATATATGGAACCCATAAAATAAGAATATGTTTTATAATCGAGATGTTATTTTTAGAGAGGTTAAAGATCTTCCCAAACATGAATTCCTACTAATGCAAGATGATCTGGAGAAAATAGAGTTTCAGTTGGATGATGCAAAATTTGAAGCAATAAAAGAAGATGAAAAAGAAGAAGAAGAACCTCATACTCCAGTATTGAGGAGTTCAATGAGGGAAATAAGGAAACCAAAAAGTTATAGTCCAATAGATTTTTGTGCCAATTCTTCTTTATATATTAATGATGATGATCTGATAACTGTAAATTAATCAATGAATTTAGAGGATAGTAAACTATGAAAGAAGGATATGGTTGAAGAGATGGATGTCTTGGATAAGAATGAGGCATGGGATCTAGTTGAGTTTCCAGCTGGAAGAAAGACCATTGGAAACAAATGGGTGTTTAAGAAGAAGTTGAATGTAGAAGGAAAAGTGGAGAAATACAAAACTCGATTAGTAGAAAAAGGTTATTCCTAGGTAGAGAGAATTGTATTTCGTGAAATTTTTTCTCTTGTTTGCAAGTTAACTTCTATTATATTTATTTTATTTGTTATTGTTTCTTTTGATGTTCAAGTGGAAAACATGGATGTGAAGAAAACATTCCTACGTGGGGATTTGGAAGAAGAAATCTACATGAAGAAACCATAAGGATTTGGAGTGAAAGGGAAGAAAGAGTTGGTGTGTAAGCTAATGAAGTCAATATATGGTCTAAAGAAATAAAATAGGATGTGGTACCAAAATTTTGACACATACATCCTTGGACTAGGATTTGTGAGAAGTAGGGATGATCAATGTGTATATTCTAGGCATGTTGGTAATCACTTCATTTATGTAGTGTTGTATGTTGATGACATGTTGCTAGTAGGAAACAACATGGATGTAATCAAGGAGGTGAAGTTGCAGGTATCCTCCAAAATTTTCATGAAGGATCTCATGGATACTAACTTTATTCTAGGAATGGAGATTAAAAGAGATCATGCAAACATGAAAATCCGATTGAATAAGAGAAAATATGTTGAGACAATATTACAAAGTTTAATATGTAGAAAGTTAATTCAGTAAAGGTTCCTATTCCTATAGGTATAACATTATTTGCTGATTTGTGTCCCAAGACATAGGAATGGAAGAATGATGAAAAAATGTGGACTCTCATTCAAAGGTTGTAGCAGGATTCTAATGCATCAGATACATTTACATGGAAAAATGATTCACTATGGTACAAAGATCACTTATATTTATGTAAGAGCTCCCAACTCAAACAAAAGGTACTATTGGAATGCCACACCTCTCCAGTAGGAGGGAACTTAAGATTTTTGAAAACCTACCATAGAGTCAAGAAGGATTTTTTTTGGGATGGCCTTAAAATTGATGTTCAAAGGTTTGTGGTAGAATGTTTGGTTTTCCAACAAAATAAGGTGGAAACAATTAAGACCCCAGGTATTTTACAACCATTAGCCATCCCACGTCAGCGTTGGGAGGAGGTTTCCATGGATTTCATCACAGGGTTACCGAAGTCTGAAGGAAAGAGTGTCATCATGGTGATTATTGATAGACTAACCAAGTACGCACACTTTTGTGCACTCTCTCATCCCTTCAAAGCCAGTATAGTTGCCACAACATTCATGTAGATAGTTCAAAAGCTACTTGGAAGCCCAAATATTATTGTAAGTGATAGAGATCCCATCTTCACTGGACATTTTTGGACATAATTATTTTCTTATTTGGGTACTCAATTGGCTCATAGTTGATCCTATCATCCTCAATCTTATGGACAAATCGATATAGTGAACACATGTCTAGAAGGATACCTTTGTTGCCTTGTCTATGATAAAAAAACACAATGGTTCAAATGGTTACCCTTGGCAAAATGGTGGTATAACACTTCCTGTTATATTGCAACAAAAATGACACCATTTATGGCACTCTATCGATACCACCCTCCTTCCATCACTTCTTCTCTAAAAGAAAAATCTAAGGTTCAAGCAGTGGAAGATAACATCAAGCATCAACAACAAGTTCTCCAAATCTTAAAGGACAACCTGACCATGGCACAAAATCACATGAAACAACAAGCACATCAACATCGTAGTGAAAGAAGTTTTTAAGTAGGGGATTGAAAGTTTTTAAGACTACAACCATACAAACAAATGTCCCTCAAGCAAGCCAATAAGGATAATAAATTATCACCAAAGTACGATGGCCCTTATAAGGTGTTGCAAAAGATCGGTACTATGGCATACATATTGGAGTTGCCTGCATCTTCATGAGTACACCTAGTTTTCCATGCTTCATGCTTAAATAAGGTTATAGGTGACAAGATCCCAATTCAAACTATATTTCCATAACTTGACGAGGAAGGAAAAATCATATTGGAGCCTGAAGCCATCACTGACACAAGAATTCGCTAGCTGAGGAATAGATCCATTTCAGAGTATCTCATTAAATGGAGGAAACTACTGTAACATCTCGCTCTGGCACACTGAGAAAACTTTTTCTTTTAGGACACTTGCTCACAAGTGATCTGGACTTTTATGATAAGAAAACATTTATCCTTGATTATGATGCAATATGATAGAGGACATGATGTTTTACTGCTTTGACTGGACAGGTGCTATTGACTTGATTTTACTGAGTGTCCAAGGTTTTTGACCTTGAGGATGCAGAGGCATCGACGAGACCCCTTGGACTTCGGATCGAGTCAGGGAGTGTGCTTTTGGGGTTGATTGTTTACTATGATTTTAGTACATTTGATTTGATGATATGATGTGTACATGTTCTGACACGATTGTTGATGATGCAGGCTGATGATAGCTTGCCGACCAAACTCGCATATGGAGTAAAGGGGCCACACACAATTACCGAAGAGGTTGAGGGAGAGGTGTGGACAACAACCCTGCCACAACCTACTAGCACTCCCATCATGGCTCAAACTATAGGTTAACAATTACCTAGTTCAAGAGGATCCACGATGTCGTGAGGGCAGAGTGCGACAGTTTCTCACGATGACTCTAAGGGGCCCGCAATAAGGCGGGGGCCTTATTCCTTAGAATCCCTTAGTCTCCCACAAGTTCACCTAGCGGAGTGTTGACTCTAGGGGTTATTGATGTCTACCAATCAGTCAAGAGGCGAGTGGCACCCTTGGAGCACGTGGTGCATCCTGAAGGGCATGTTGCATAAAAGAAACACAAGAGGTGAGTGGCACCCTTGGAGCATGTGGTGCATCCTGAAGGGCATGTCACGCAAAAGAAACGAACGAGGTGAGTGGCACCCTTGTAGCACGTGGTGCATCCTGAAGGGAATGTCACATTGATGTTGATGAAGGAACAAATATAGATGGCCCTAAGACATTTAACACATTAATAAATTCTTAACCAACTTCCCTAATTAAATGTCGCCCAATTCAGACTCTAAGTCCTAAGTCTAACACTTCTCTAGGGTAAAATTTTTGTCTAACCTTAAGAAAATGACCCTATAAAATTAAAAATAAAAATTTAAACTAAAACCCTCTTAAGTAATAGTCTTAGTCTTCATAAAATTTTTGGAGTAAAATGAACAAAGTAAGAATTTAATTAAAACTAGTGGATTTAAAAATTGCAAAGAGGAAATTAATTCTTAACTTGTGAAAGTATAAAAAGATAGAATGGCACAACTGCCATTGTGGCTCTAATAAAAAGGGGAAAGAAGGGAATAATAAAAATTAGGAAACTAAGGAATAGGGGGAAACATAATAAGGGAAAGAAGGGAACTTATGGTAAAAAGCGAGGTCAACATAGTAAGGAATTTGCAATTAAGAGCCTTCTAAAATGAACTAAATTAGCAACTTCATTTTAGGGAAAGTATTTAAACCTGAAAGGGAATCTAGGAACACCTAGGAGTAAATTTAGGAGAAACTCTAGGTGGGTGAGGGAATTGAGACAATTAATAAATTTAAAGAAATTAATTATTAGAGAAAAGAGGGGGATGGACGACACTTGTACGAAGGAGAATATTTAGAATATTTTTATTAAAACTTAATTTAAATGTGATTTAGGGAAAGTTGGAGGTTCTAAAAACTCTATAAAAGAAAGGGAAGATGAGGAAGAAATGGATCGACTGTTAGCATAACATTACGCTGCCAGAATTGTGACTTGACTGCTTACTTGTGGGGAGTTGGGATTTCCTAGCTCGGATAAGAGTGGTAGCTCAGCCTTGCAAGGCGAGCTGGGAAGCTAGACATACCATTTGGATAGTGTGTGGCCTCTTTGCAGCTCAGGGGGATAAGGGGGAAGTAGAGTACTCCTAGCGATTGGTTGGGAGGTACCGGTGTAGTCTTGATGGTCGGCGAGCAGGAGCGGGATGGAGCGTGCGGATGGGAGCAGGACGAAGTGCACGGACGACACTCAAAAAAGGAAAAAGGGGCAACGGTACATTTACTTCTTGAATGTTAAAATGTAGTAGGAATTATGATTAGTCTTGCATGTGCATTGGTAGGTAAACTGATTTCTTGACTTGAGTCCTTCAATACGGCCCTCGCGTTCCTTTAATGTTGACAAAAATTTATTTACAAGGGTATCCAGAGATGTAAAATTATTTTAACTTCGATCTGTGTTGGATTTTATTTATGGTTGGATTGTCTTGCTCCTTGGTGTGTTGATAACCTTGAACTTGAGTGTTGGAAAAGTTCCTTGTTGTGCATTTTGATCGTCGGATAAGTCTTCCTCTACAAATTTGTCTCTGCACAGTATTACTGGATGAATTTTGTCTTATGCCCTTGCCCCTTTCGTGATTACCTAAAATTTTATGGTCAGCATTCAGGCTGGAATTTTATTGATTATTGGTTGAAATCTTATGTTTTTTCATTATTCATCGAGGCCATATATTCTTGATGTGGTAAATTCACTCTTAAATTATAGATGTGTGGCTCTATACTCCATTGACATAGCTTTTATAGTTAAAATTTTGGGTTGTATATGCATGGAGGTGGAGTATTCAGAGTTCGATTCTTATCTTGTGATGATTCGTAGATACCAGGTGGAAGGTGATAACGTGTAACAACAATGATCCCTTATGAATGTGATTTACATAGCAAACTCCCACCTCGATTGGATGGTTATTGGCACTACAATTTTATATTTGGAGGCCGTCATGCGTTTGATTCTTTAATGACAAATAGTATAGTTTATTTTTTTTAACTGACAATTTTTACATTATAACTCGAATGGCGAATCCACCCTTCTTATTGCAATGGTGATTTTCCTCTGATATGTCGACATTTATGCTCATTCTGGCACTTAGCAGTGACTTATTAAACTATAGTCATAACACTTAACCTCGACCCTGTTCAATTTGGGGTTATCACACTGTTGGCGATTTTCACCTCGGATTCCAACAGACCAACATCGACTCAATAAAATCGAACCTTTTTGAATAGCCTGTGATCAACTAGAAGCTACAACGAGTCATTTTCCTTGTTTAGCAATTTAGTCTCTGTTTGGTGCATGCCCAATGATCCCTCCATTTCTATTAGCAGCCGTGTCGCTCTCCACAGTTTTTTGGAGGAATTCATTGAGTATGTCTGTGTGCTTTTGCTAGGCCCGAGATTTCGTTGTCTATGTTTGGAAATTGACCATGGCTATCGAGATTTTCACGTGAGGACACTGACGACCATTTTAATTAATATCTGTTTTCAATTGATTCGTAAACTACCTTCCTGGTGTGTTGACTTTCACCTTCACAGAGAAGTAAATAAAATAGGTTGAATCTGTTTCAAACATAGAAAAAACAATTGCTTGGGCGTCTGGCCTTGTCCAAGTTCAACCAGCATGCAGTAGCTTACCGTCTGACTCTGCAACTATTTTTAACAATCACCTAAACTCGCCCCTGCCAGTTTTCAAGTCATAACCCTTTGCCCTACAAATTATGATTTAAGATTTGTATTACATTTACCTCTGCAAGGGCATGACATGCGGCTATGAAAGGATTTTTTTTTATGACGCGGTCAGAAAAAATTCCGAGTTGACTCCTAGCTCCGACAGTTACCATTTCTCTAGTTGCCAAGTTGATCATCCATACCTGGCATGCATTCCCAACTATCTCCTTGCTAATTTTCATACTTTACTTGGCATAGTGTTGGGCCACCAGTTTTATTTGTGCTTGATAATTTATAGAATGTAATGTTGGGTTATTTTATTGTATTTATCATTGCAATGATATGGAAATATAATTAAAGTGTAAATTGTGACTGTTATGGATATCATAAGTGTTATTATGATTTGTAAAGAGATGGTTACTCTAATGTATTGTTATTGTAATTTGTAAACATTAGGCCACTGTATAGATTGGTCTTGCATTATAAGATAGAATGTAATGTTAGTGATATAAAAAGGGTAATGCTATGGTTAGTCTAATGCAATGTTATCATAACCCCAAAAGGTAAGTAAGGATATTGTATTTTAGTGAAAATGTCTTGAAAATTTTATGTGTTGTTATGAAAACATAAATGGGTATAGTAAGGAGTAAAGCATTATGACTGTAAATTATATTGTTATTGGAAGGGTAACGTCATTGTAGTTATTGTTTTGGAAATATGTAAGAGTAATTTTTTCCTATATAATATAGAGTGTAATGTTAGTGTAGATAACATATAAAAAGAAATGTCGTTGTTATTCTATTTGTAATGTTATTGTAATGTAAAGTCAGTATAATTTTTCATTGAAACATGTAAATGAAATGTCCTTGCAATTTGGAAGGATGCTATGATTGCATTTGATAACATATGAAATGTAAGAGCATTGTTATGTTATTTTTTTATAGTAGTATAAAGATAATGATATGGTTAATTTATTGTAAGGACATTCAAATTTTATTAATGCTGACAACACATAAATGGTAAGGTCCTTTAAATGTTGAATTAGAGGGTAACCTCGATGACCAATTTGATCTAAAAGGTGTGCAATCTATTGGCCTTAAGACTAGTGTAGATTGTACCTTGATGATATTTTCATTTAGACGTGTTAAGTGAGCTCGTGCTAGATGATTAACTTAGACTGCATTATGACTAGCTTGGCTCGATGAATAATCGGGATGGTGGCAAAGTCATTGCTCATGTTTCATGTTAAGGGTGCGGTTGTTCTTTTTAATTAATATGGTATTGGGTTGTGACTTGTGTTGTGCTTGGTCTCCTTGTGCCGGGCGGGTTGTGGACACCTCCATGTTTCTCAGAACAATCGCCAGCCTAGAGACATTAAATGGTTAAAATCGATGGCAACCTGGGCTTGAGCATTGCTTTGTGTCTTGGAGGTCCTAACCATTGCAGGGTAGGATGGGTGGGTAGTCAGTCTTACTTATTGTCGATTGATCGTCATTAAATGCATGCAATAACTTGTTGTGCATCTTATGTCATCTTTTTGTGTTTGTCATGGTTTACGTCTTGTTTTTCGTCGGGTGGTGACGCAGAGTTGAATGTGTTGTTTCCCTTGTACATGCACACACACCCACAAAAAAAAAAAAATTGCACTTGTTATAAGAGGCTGTCGTTGTAACGAGGAGGTTCGTTACAACTACCGGCTGAAGATTCCACTTGGGAAGATGAGTATTTTATACAAAAGCATCCAGAGTTACTCAAGCATTATGGACAACACTTGTCTCAATGGGAGGGGCATGTTAAGCCCTAATATTGGCTCATTACCCCTTAATTGGGGCATATTGCATTAGTAATGTTATTTTATTTATGTCGGCTTTATTCCATTAGTTGTAATTATACCTCCTAGTCTCATATATATACCAAGGAGACATTTTCATTTGGAATCAGCTTGTACTTGAACATTTATGTGGGGTAAAAGGAGGTTTCCCCCTCGAAGAGGCTTATTATCTGAAATTCTCTCTTTTTCAAGGCATTGAGTACTTATTCTGAGGTTTTTCTATGCTATATTGATATTTGGTTCTTAACATGTTCAATATCACTTTGTGGGAGGCATGGTTGAAGACAAGAAGGTGTTGTTGGAGAAGGTTGACACTTTGAATAATGTTGTGGATTCATTGACAAATTCAGTGAGCTCCGAGAAGTTCTCATGGGGTAGAGAAAAATTAGGAATTATTTCCCTATATTGTTGACTATGTAATATTGTGAACCCTTGTTTGTAAAGAAAAAAACAAGTGGGAGAATGTTGGGAAGGTGTTATATTCTTTGCATGTGCATGGAGGGAGTATCATATTTGATGACTTCATCTGACGGTCAATCCCTACTAGTTATCTTTATGTCATGTGCATCAGACACTTTCCTAAGGGGGTCATAGGGGGGAGGGGGGGGGCGGGGGAGGGAGGATTTCCCCCTCTTGGATATCCATAGAATTCAAATTTGGGCACTAACCCAAAGCTGACAAGGTTCAAGGTAGCACCCTGAATTTCTTTTTTAGGATATTTTTGTTATTTTAGCGTTTTTCACTATTTTTAGAGTTTTTCTAAATTAATCTTGGATTAGTGGATTAGTGTTTTGGTATCTGCTAAATACCTAAAATTTTGTATATATTGTATTGCAAATGGTGAAATTAATACAATGAAGAGTTGAGAGGTGCAACACCAAGGAAGTCTGGTTTTCTCTCAATTAAGGGTTTCCAGTGTAAATCTCTTTGTACTATGTGTAAGAGCCATTGATTAATTTATTTTTTTCTTAATAATATGTATGAATATATTTACTTTATAGGTTTAACACTTACATATATGAAGACACAGGAGGTCACCACTTGCCACTGCCATATGACCTAGAGGGTGAGAGATATGACAACCCAAGAGGTTGACACTTGTCATAGATCAGACAACCCATAAGGTGAGAGATCTGATGGATCGTAGTGTCTTGTATACTCACAGTGAAATAATTAAAAATAAATTTAAGTATGGGTGAAACATGAGTGCAAAAGAACGTGAAGGTGCATTCTAGAGGCCTTGAAAGTATGAAAAGATATGACAAAGAAATGATTGGAAATGCCTCTAAGTATAGGTGAAAAATGAGTGTGATATAACATGAAGGTTCATTTCGGAGGTCATGAAAAGTTGGATAAATGTTCCTTAGACTCACGGAGAAAGGATTCAAAAGATTCTAAGTACAGGTGAAAAATGAGTGTAGAAGAACTTGAGGGTGTAATTTGGAGTTCGTAGAAGTTTGAAATGAAGATGAGATATTCCTTAGACCCATGGTGAATCCATCAAGAAAGATCGAAAGTCAATATCATCCAAAGATATGATAGGATGATGGTTTTGAGATGAATTCTTGAGTTATGTGAGACCTGGATCAATGGTCAAGATCAATTTGAGATCCAAATCGGACAACTCTTGTGCATTGTGGTTGCATTGCATATTTTTTTGGGAAGAGAATGGATAAATGACCATGATTTATTTGAGAAGAATATCAGATGACTACTGAGTATTGAGTGGTATGTTCTAAAACTAGGTGGTCCCAATATGCTCAGGAAGATTGATGGTTGATATCAAAGCAAGGATATATTGTATGGTTGTTGAGAACCGATCGATAATTGTGTATTTTTGTGGAAAATGAAATAAATCAATGGTGTAAATTGAATCTTAATGAGATATGAAGGTTTTTGAGAATCATGGTTCATTCTCTATCTAGATAACATGGGAAATAATTTTTTTAATTATTGGTGCAATTTATTGAGACAAGTGATAAAATTTTCACAAGAGACTATCAATAATTATAAATTTATTTACCACTATGTGAATATATGAATAATATTCTAGTGAGGCACATTGTAAAAATAGGGGTGAGTTTTATAATTCCATGAAGATAAGTGTTTTGAAATTTTTTTACTAAGTGCCCCCTAATGAGGAAGGGATCAACTAGGATGATGAAGCCATTAATAACACAATTTTTTTATAATGTGGAAATAGAGGAAGAAACTACTAACTTGATAGCATCATGTAGTTGTTGGAGGAAAGTTATGTATCAGATATTCAATTTTCCAATAGTGGTCAATGGAACCTTGTTGACAGAGCGTAGCAATTAAAAATATTATTTCCTTTATTAGGATCAATAAAAATATTTAAAAAATCAAGTGAATAAAAAAGAGATACCTATGCATAGTTTATTAATCCTTTGTTGTGTATACTAAATACAAGGATGAACTCTCATAGCAAAATCTCCTTAGAAAACTTCCACATATACATATAACACCACCTTGATCTTTGTCTAGAGGATTATGATATAGTAACTCAATAAAATTTTCATATTAACCTTCTAATGTAAACAAGAATACACTTTCATGAATTTGACTACATAAATAAATCATGAATATAAATGAATTCATATAACAAATAATTTAGTTGGGGTAAAAAAGAGAGACCTCTATTTATTAAATAAATATGTTATAAAAAGAATTGTACATGCTTTCTTTGGAAGTGACCTCTTCCCTTAAGCCTATATTCGTCCCACCTCAATCTCCTTCAATATTCCATCTCTCACCATGGTTTTAGGCTATTGTGAAAGGGATCAATCTAGATAGGCTCTAAATAAATATAGGAAACATATACATACAACTCGAAAAGCGATTATGGGATTTTAAAGGATTAAAACTACATAATAAAATATTTATCCTAGCCTTTCTCAAAGGTACTGTGAAAACATAATCCTTTGAAACCTCAAATTCTAAATATGCATTAGGATAAAGGTGGTTTCAGTTGTTTAGGGTGTCAATTTTAGTATTTTAACCCTTACATCCCACTCAGGCCCCATATGTTAGAAAAACAGGATCGAAGAGCAATAAAACGAAAAAAAATGCAGAAATAAAACAAAAAAGATAAATAATACAATAGAGACAGAGATATACGTGGTTCACCTAGTGTGGGGTATGTCCACCAGAAAAATTTCCAGGTCCTTCATTTATTACTATCTAGGAAATGAAGGGATACAACCTACAACACACCCACTATAACTTCTTCTTCTTTCTATCACAATATCCTCACTTACAATACAATATTCACAATGATACATAGTCATAATACATTTCCCTCATAAAATAGGGTTTCCTTCTAGAGAAACAAACCCTAAAATAACTTCTACGGTCAGATCTGTGACCCTATAATGAATGGTCCAGATTTACTATGAAATTACAATATACATTTACAAGGAAATTTTTCCTTTGGGGGATTCACCCCCCAACTCCCCAGTTGGGGGGATGCCCCCCGACGGACACCGTAGGAGTGGAAGTCCCTCACTACACTCACCTGCATGGAGGAGTGTACATTCTTCTGGGGTGTAAAGTCTTCATGGGGTATAAACATGGATGAAAACAAAAGGCCTCTAAATTGGGAAGATAATCAGGCTCCACAACCAACAATTTCTCACTTGGAGACTCTTCTCAATCACTCCATCGATGTTGTATCTATTGGAATATAATCCTTTTTGTACCTGAAAAATTTCTCATATTCACCTTTATGCTTGAAGGCCAACTGAAACTGAGCAGGAACTCAATTTCTCCTTAGTTTCTCCCTTTGTTAACATGTCTGGAAGATTTTGGCTAGTGTGTATATTTTCCAACTTCAAATGTCCATATTCCAAGACATATCATATTAAATGGTACCTAATATGTATATCCTTAGTATTTGAATGAAAGGGTGATTTCTTTGCAAGATGAATGGAACTCTCACTATCACAATACAACCTATTATTCTCCTGCTTATTTCCCAATTCCTCCATAAACCTCTGTAACCAAATCATTTCCTTACTAGCCTCTGTAGCAACAACATACACTACTTCTCTTGTTTAAAGTGCAACAACCTTTTGTAGTTTCAAAATCAAACTTAATTTTGTTCCAACTATAGTAAAAACATACCCTATGTTGCTCCTCCTTCTATATTTATGACATGTCATATGTGAATCAACATGTCCCTATAGAACAATGTATGAACCTAAAAAACATAATCCCTAAGTAGAAGTACCTCTCAAATACTTGAGAATCCACTTTACTACCTCCCAATATTCTTTACCTAGATTGTTCATATACCTACTCACAACGCCCACTGCATGTGCAATATCTGGTCTTATGAAAACCATCACATACATCAAGCTACCAGTTTCTGATGAATAAGGGCCCCTGGACATGTATTCTATCTCCCCCTATTGATTGGGACACATTTCTTTAGTTAATTTGAAATGGTTGGCCAAAGGTGTACTAATTAGTTTTTCATTCTACATTCTAAACCTCTCCAACACCTTCTCTATGTACTCACCCTGAGACAATGTCAATTTGTGATTTTTCCTATCTCTTGTTATTCTCATACCAAGGATTTTCTTTGTAGCACCCAAATCATTCATCGCAAATGAATTAGATCATTTCTTCTTGAGAAAATTTATATCCTGGATATTAGACCCTACAACAACATTGTCATCTACATACAATAGAAAGATAATATAGCTTCCATTTTGTAGCCTTTTAAAATAAACACAGTGACCATAATGACATCTTGTAACGACCTTCCTCGTTAAGACAACAACTCCGATAACAGGTGCAAAAAAAAAAAATATTTTTGTGTTTAAGGTGTGTGCACGTGTGTAGAAGTATCAACACACTTGACTCTACATCGCCACTCGATGGCCAACAAGACGCAACCATGACAAGATAAAACTGACCACCTGCCCGTCCTACCCTGCAAGGTTAGGACCTCCAAGACACATAATCAACGCTCAAGCCCAAGTTCCCATCGATTTTAACCATTTAAGGTCTCAGGGCTGGCAACTATTCTGAGGAGCATGGAGGTGTCTACATCCCACCCCACACAACACACCAAGAAACTAACTGAATACAATCCAGTACAACGTAAATAAGAAGAACAAATATGCCCCTTACGGAATGACGCGTGATAAGAGGACTCCGACAACAAAACCCAAGTTCAACATTATTTAAAGGAACAACAACCCTCAATTGCTAACTCTGAGTGATTCATTGTACGTGAACCCAGGGGACTCCACCATATATGTCTTATCCATAACTATAATTTATACTAGCGTTACCGTAAGATGACCATATCATTATATTCTAATTACAACCACATTGCAATAAAAACAATGGTCATCCATTCCAAGTAATCTCAACACTAACATCTCAAATTAATCATATGGCAAGAACAATACCAATACCTATCCAACCAATACATTACAATTACAAATTTATAAACAATTATTCAAGTACATTCCTTTGCGTTGTTATAGTAACATCATTACCTAAGCAATACCTTTACATCTTGCTAACACGATTTAGGATATCATTAACAATAAACCATAATCTCACCTTTATATACTAAAATACGTTTATACTGAAAATTAGCAAGGAATTAAAGAGGCATGGAAATAACGTTGCATGGAATTTAAGGAAAATAAAGCACCAGGTTTAATAAATGCCTAAGAATCAAATTTTCTATGCCTAACAAATACCCATGTGCATAACCATACCAATACCAAATGGGCATAAAAATATGCATAACAATACCAATAAATTAAAGATGCATAACGATACCAATTAAATTAAATACCGATATGCATAACAATACCAAGATGCGCAATAACACCAACTAACTTAAACATGCATAATTAAATTAAAATATGCATAACCATACCAAATATACATTAAATTCCAATATAACAATACCTATCACGCATTAAAATAGTACCAAACTTGCAAGAGAATTTAATATTACTATCATGCAATTGCAATTTATACCATCATTTACACAACCTTACAGTAGGACTCAAGCGATTAAACACAATTCATTGGCATTCGATTACACATATCCACAATGCTATTTAACATCGTCATCAACGTTTCAAATTAAAACACATTAACATTGCAATTTAACCATTCTCCTCACATTGCAATTTAGTGAATAATACGTAAGGAGTGGTGTGCATGAAGAACCATCCGGTTGTGTGGAAGAAGGAATAATTTAAAATAAAACAAAACGACTTATTAACCTATGTTAACACCGGAACAACTGTAACCTATCATTTACTCAACAAAGATTATAAAGTCCAGATTTCATGGGAGGAAAAGCAGATACATTAAAATGCAGCAGTATGAAGGCACAATTTTAGTTATATCAACTCAGACCCACGCATTTTTAGATACAAAAAGACGCAGATAGAAATGCCACTTAAAATCCAGTAAGACACTAACAATTACACAGTATCCACATATAAAAACGTAGACCCTTTTACAGTAAAATGCAGATAAGAAAAAAAACGCAGACCTCTAGTACTAAGTTTAAAGGTAAAGAGGATTGAAGGGAATTTAGTTTGCAGGAGGATTGCATGAGTCAATTAACACGTAGCTCTTGACTGCCCCCATACATAGTGGTAGAAAAAAACGCCCCAACGAAATGAAAACACAGATAAAACGCAGATTGAAGACGCAGAATATTTAAGAAATGCAGATAAATAAAGAACGCCCAACATCATTTAAGAAAATGCCCACTCTCCCCAAAAAATGCAAAGGTAAAGAATCAATTGGCACACAGATTGCCAGATGGTATTGTCATTGAAAGCCGCAACTGTAACAAATCAAAACACAACTGTAATGGCCAGTTAGAAACGCATAAACCCGTTAATGGTCATTTAAAGACACAACTGTATGCCGCTGTAACCATATGACAGAAGCGCCCAATATACCAGTTTACAACCACGTCCCATACCAGAGTGCAACGCCCATTATTCATGATCAATGACCAATGCAAAATCACCAAGGATGGAAGGCTCACTGTAAAAATAAAATCAACCAACGGTGGAAAGCTCACTATGATATATAAATTCGACCATGGATGGAACTCACTGTGTAATTTAAAATCGACCATTATCCCCACCAAAATGCACTGCATCAAGTTGCAGCCCGTGGAGATATCATTATCCAAGAAAATAAAAAAACCCATAACAAAGCGAACGCCCATAGAGGAATCACTCACAAGTATGCCCAACGCCTAATAGAAATCACTCACTGTGCATAGTAAAATACCGAATAAGGATGCTCACTGGGTAAAGGAGGATGCCCGAAACAACACTGGCTAGAAACATCCAATACACAGTGGCGAAACGCCCAACAAAATGAAATAGACGCAGTTCAAGAAACAGTTAAAACACAGACTAGTAACGCCCCGATGCATTGCCAGAAGGCAACGAATTTGACGGAAATAAATTGAAATGCTGGTTAAATTGATTCGCCAGATGATAAACAATTTGCCAGAGGTAAAAATAAATTAAAGGAGGTATTCCCGAGATAAACAATTTCTTTTTCCAGTAACCATTAAAAAAACGAATCACCAGAAGAAATTTAACACTAACCATTTCTAAACAATATTACCAGAGTTAAAATCATACCTTAGCCACTCGCCCACTTCGGAGACGTCCCGCGCTTCGTGCTGTGTCCGCTCTCCTTGCCGCTCCCGCTCGCCGACCATTGAAATCTCACCGGTACCTCCCAGCCAAACGCTAGGGGTACTATGCTTCCCCCTTAGCCCCCCGAGCCGCAAAGGGGCCACATAAGATCCAAAGATAGACTAGCGTCTCAACTTGCCTCCATGGCTGAGCTACCACTCCAACACAGCTGAGATAAACCCAACTCCTCATAAGAAATCCGTCAAGCCATAATTCGGCAGTGTAACGTTACGCTAACCGTTCCCGCCTTTCTTCCTTCCTTTCCCTTTCTTTTATATAAATTTGAGACTAACCTAATTTCCGAAATCATTAATTAATTAATTTTTAATGACAACCTCTAAACATTCTTCGCCGTCCAAGTGTCACTCATCCCTCTGATTCTCCAAAATTAATTTCTTTTTAATAATTAAAAGACTCAATTCCCTCACTCCCCCAAAAATCACTCCTTAAATTACTCCTTAATCACTCCTTAAATTACTCCTTAATCACTCCTCAAATTACTCCTTAAATTACTCGTTAAATTTCTTTAATTTTATTATTAAATTCTCTCTTGTTATTTTTATTTTTTTAAAACCCAAAAGATAAATGCGTTTTTTAATCTTTTCAATATATATATATATATATATATATATATATATATATATCTTTTTTTTAATTCTAGCTTTTATACTCCCACAGTTTAATAAAATTTTATTTCTTCTTTATCATTTAAAGGCCATGGGTTTCGCTTAATTTATTTCCCTCATTATTTTATCCCCTTTACTTTTAAGAAGACTTTAATTCACACCTAGGTGGGTTTTAGTTTACGCCCTAGGTTTATTTTTGTAAGACCTTTTCCTTGGGCTGGTCAATTTATCTTAGAGATGTTTTAATTCAGGTTTTGATTTGAGCAGGGCGAAAATTTAATTAGGGGAGTCGTTTTAAGAATTTTATCAGGCGTTAAGGTCTTAGGGTCATCTAGGTTGTCTCATCATCATCATCCATGCGACGTGCCCTTCAGGACGCACTACATGGTCCAAGGGTGCCACTCGCCTCATTTGCTTCTGCTGCACGACGTGCCCTTCAGGATGCACCACATGCTCCAAGGGTGCCACTCGCTGACTTGCATTTCTTTGCGCGATGTGCCCTTCAGGATGCACCACGTGCTCCAAGGGTGCCACTCGCTGACTTGCAATACTTTGTGCAACGTGCCCTTCAGGATGCACCACGTGCTCCAAGGGTGCCACTCGCTGACTCAACGGATTGGTAGACTCTATAACCCCTGGAGTCAACACTCCGCTAGGTGAACTTGTGGGAGACTAAGGGCTCTAAGGAATAAGGCCCCCACCTTATTGCGCACCCCTTAGAATCATCGTCAGTGACTGTCGCATTCTTCCCTCACGGCATCATGGATCCTCTCGAACTAGGTAATCGTTAACCTACAGTTCGAGCCACGGCAGGAGTGCTAGTAGGCTGTGGCAGGGCTGCTGTCCACACCTCTCCCTCAATCTCTCTGGAACTCATGTGTGGCCCCTTTACTCCATA
>ML784929.1:402833-433816 GCA_009831015.1 Picea engelmannii
TCAGATCATGTCAACAACATATCATAAAATCAATAGCATATCATCAAAACATATCAATATCACCGTAAATGAAACAACTCAAATAACCCACTCCCTGACTCAATCCGGAGTCCAAGGGAGTTCCACCGATGCCTCTGCATCCTTAAGGTCTGAAACCCTGCACACTCAATGAAACTGAGTCAGCAGCACCTGTCTACACCAAAGTAGTAAGAACATCCTGTCATATAACTTAACGCGTCATAATGAAGGAAAAAGTTTTATCATCATAAAAATCCAGATCACTTGCGAGCAAGTGTCCTCAAGGATAAGTTTGGTAAGTGTGCCAGAGCGGGATGTTACATACACCCCCTCTTGGTCTAAACTTCGTCCCGAAGTTTCTCAGTATAAATGCCGAAATAAATGTACCACAATATCATAAGTACCACAGTATCATAAGTCTATCTATCAAACAAAAATGGAAACTGCTGGCGCATATCATATGCATCCTCCCAGGTCACTGAGTGCGGACTATAACTGTCCCACTGGACCTTGACCTGTTCTACCATTCAATGTCGTAACTGTCGAACACGATGATCTAAAATGCGGAATGGCTTAGCCGTGAGCGCTCCCTCATCCGATACCTGCAAGGAACTCATGTCAATCATGTGTGTATGATCACTAATATAATGTCTCAGAACAGATACATGAAAAACATCGTGCATATGCCTCAAAGAATCAGGCAAGGCCAGTCGATAGGCCACGGGCCCCTTTCACTCCACAATCTCGAAGGGTCCCACGAACCTAGGAGAGAGTTTAGCTCCCTTTCCAAGCTTGATCAAACTCTTATGTGGTTTAACCCGCAAGAAGACTCGATCACCGACCTCGTAACTACGGTCGACTCGGTGTGCATCGGCATAACTCTTATGTCGATCCTGCGCTTCCTTTATCCTTTGTCTTATGGTTTGCATCTGCTCTTCCATTTCTTGAATCGCTTCTGGTCCCACCAGGACCCTATCCTCAAGCCGATCCCAACTCAAGGGCATCCGACATGGTCTCCCATAAAGAAACTCAAATGGCGCCATCTTAATGGTTCTTTGGTAACTGTTATTATAAGCGAACTCTACTAGAGGCAAGAATTCCTCCCAACATTTTTGCTGGTCCATCATGTACAAGAGCAACATGTCTTCCAAGGTTTGGTTCGTTCGTTCTGTTTGTCCGTCAGTCTCTGGGTGATACGCAGTACTAAAGTTTAGTTGAGTTCCCAAGGCCTCTTGGAAACTCGTCCAACATCATCCAGTAAACACCGATCCTCGATCAGATATAATCTTCTTAGGCACGCCATGCAGCTTCACAATCTCACTGGTGAAAACTCTAGCTATGTCAGGTTCCTGATACGACATACGCACCGGAATAAAGTGAGCACTCTTTGTCAGAGTGTCTACTCCTATGAAAATCGAGTCATGTCTCCTTGCCGTCAGTGGCAATCCAACAATAAAATCCATCGAAATGACTTCCCATTTCGATTCCAGAATGGCATGTGGTTGAAGTAATCCTATCGAGTGTCTATGTTTAGCCTTTACCTGCTGACACTCTAGACATCTAGCCACAAAGTTTACTATGTCGGCCTTCATTCCTTTCCAGAAGAACAAGGGCTTAAGGTCTGCCCTCATCTTCGTAACTGCTGGGTGAGCCATGTAAACTGCTCTATGAGCCTCGCTCAGGATCAACATCCTCAACTCGTCATTTGGCGGTACATAAATCCGACCTCTAAAACTCAATAAACAATTGCTATCAAAGAATATCCCTCAAATCGTGGTACCATCATAGTGTTTTGTCTTATAAAATCCTCAACTTCCTTGTACCAGTCATCGTCACACTGTAAAGTGAGAATCTTCTCACGTAGATTTGTTTGAAGAGGCAACACCGAAAAGATGCGTGGCCTCTGACTCAAAGCATCTGCCACTCGGTTCACTGTTCCCTTTATGTAAGTAATCTCGAAGTCGTACTCGCTAAGCAATTCCGACCAATGTCATTGTCGCGTGTTCAGGTCGCTTTGCGTAAAAATGTGTTGTAGTCCACAATGATCAGTCCTTAATTCAAATTTTCGTCCAACAAGGTAGTGTCTCCAGACTTTCAAGGCATAAAAAATGGCTAATAACTCCAAATCATGCATTGCATATTTTTCCTCATGCCTTATTAGTTTCCTCGAAATGTAAGCAATCACTCGTCCATCTTGCATTAGGACTCCACCTAAACCTTCTTTGGATGCGTTA
This sequence comes from Picea engelmannii, assembly GCA_009831015.1. NCBI lineage: Eukaryota > Viridiplantae > Streptophyta > Pinopsida > Pinales > Pinaceae > Picea > Picea engelmannii. The sequence goes on from ML784929.1 coordinate 405,086, forward strand.
GTACATACCAAGAAGTCTACGTCCATGTCAGGGACCTTTAGTATCGGCGCTATTGTCAACAACTCCTTAAGCCTTCGAAATGCTTCCGCACATTTCTCAGTCCAAACAAACTTCTTTTTTTTTCTTCTGTAACTCCGTGATCGGACTTGCTATCTTCGAAAATCCCTCGACAAACCGTCGATAGTATCCTGCTAAACCCATAAAACTACGCACTTCTGTGACATTCGTCGGCGCAGGCCAGTCCATAATAGCCTCAACCTTGGCTGGATCCACGATGATACCTTCGTCGGAGATGACATGCCCTAAGTAGTGAATCCTGGATTGATAAAAAGAGCATTTCGACAGCTTCCCAAATAACTTGTGTTCTCGTAAACATTGTAGTACCAAGAGCAAGTGCTCATCATGCTCCTCTGTCGTCCAAGAGTAAATCAGAATAAAAACAATGAACACTTGGATGAACTTTTCCAAGTACTCACGGAACACCCCGTTCATCAAGCTCATAAATACCCCTGGGGAATTTGTCAGTCCAAAAGGTAAAACAGTAAACTCATAATGTCCAAATCTCATCTTAAAAGCGGTCTTAGGGACGTCATTCTCCTTGATCTGTAATTGGTGATACCCTGATCGCAAATCGATCTTGGAGAACACCTTCGCACCCTTCATTTGATCGAACATATCGTCAATTCTTGGTAAGGGATACTGATTCTTTATCGTAGCCTTGTTCAGTTGACGATAGTCAATGCAAAGCCTCCATGATCCATCATTTTTCCAAACAAAAATAACTGGTGCACCCCATGGTGACACACTAGGGCGTATCAGTCCCAGGTCCAACAACTCCTTCAGTTGCATTTTTAACTCTTGCAACTCCGGGGTCAACATTCGTTAAGGAGTTCTTGCTATCGGTTCAGTCCCCAGTTTCAGATCTATAGTAAACTCCAATTCTCTTTCTGGCGACATCCTAGGCAACTCCTCTGGAAATACGTCCGCAAACTCTTTCACCACCGGAAGGTGTTCTAGACCTTTAGCTACTCCTTTCTCGTTTAGCGCAAGGATCACATAAAGTTTTCACCCCTTGTGCATACTCTTCCGTAACTGTAAGGAAGAGATGAACCTCAGAGATACTCCCTGGTTCTGTCCTACTATCACCCGTATCTGTCCTTCATCATCGACTAAGCTCAACCATTTCGTCTTACAGTTGAGTATCACCTCATGCAATTCCAACCAATCCATGTCGATCACAACGTCATAAGATCCTAAGATCGTGACGTACAATTTGACCCTCGTGACAAACTCTCCCAGGTTAAGGGCACAGCCCGTAACCTTTCCTTCGACCTTTTGTTTGGCTCCCGAAGCCATCTCCACGAAGCTAAACTCATCCTATTCAACTGCCTTGACATTAATCCTTTTTAGCGCTGCACTAGAAATGAAACTCTCAGTGGCACCTGGGTCTATAAAAATACTAAGGGTCTGGTCAGTGACAGTACCTGTCGTCTCGAGCACAGTTGACTGGTGCTCTGCCTGGCGGTTATTCACCACTGCATGAATCTGATGGGCCTTGCCCATATCTCCCACTGTAGTGGGTCCGGCTGATCTGGATGCTCTGGTCCTCTCCACAGGATAGTCGCGTTGGTAGTGTGGCTCCCCACACATCCAACACCCCTTCTTCATCCCAGTAGTCCTGGTACCTAGAGTAGAAGATAACGGCCCACTGGCCTGGAAACCTAGTCTTTTCTGCTGAACAGGTCTAAATTGTTATTGCTGTGGGCTATGCTGCTGCTGCTACTGTGGTCCTCAGTAAGGTGTCCACTGCTGAGGTGGCGGTCGTCAAGGTGTAGTGAACGTGGATCCCCTCTGGAAGCCATGATATCCCGACGTATGTCTCGCTGGTGTTTGCTATTGTGGCATACCAGATGAACCCTGCCCTACAAGTCTCGTTAAAGTCTTGGTCTGACCCCCACTGATAAGCTCTTCCTCTACTATGAGGGCCTTTTGGACAACTTTGTGCAAGGTTTGAGGCATCATAATCCTAACCTTTGCACGCAGGCTTCCGTTAAGGCCAAACATGAACCTGTTGACCTTGAGCTTCTCAGTGTTCAGATGCAGAGCATACCGGGGCAGCTCCATAAAATGTGCCTCGTACTCGGGCACCGTACGACCTCCCTGTTGTAAGGCGTTGAAATCATTGAGCTGACACTCAATGAATTCCTCAGAAAGATACCTCTCCTATAACCGTTCCTCGAACAATTCCCATGACACATCCTTGACAGCCATGTTCAGCTATGGTAGGAGCATCTTCCACCATAGAAGAGCGCTCCCCTTCAGTTGAAATACCACCATGCGGACCTTCATGTTGGAGGTATACTCGCGAAGTGCGAAGCACATTGCCATATTCTCCAACCATGCTTCGGTGGCTACACCATCCGGGGCACCAAAGAACTCAGGAAATTTCACCTTCTCTAGTTCACGGTGAATGCTACCAGTAACGGCCAGTGCGCGCAGTGGAACCTCAGCGGGTGCCAGCGCTTTGGCCTCCTCTCTATCCAATCTGCTGATCAGTGCCTCGGACATGCGCTGGAAGGATCTCATCATCCCCACAACATCGGCAACTGCGATCTGCTCCTATCCAAGGACCTACTCGCCTCCCTGGGGTTAGACCCCTCAGGAGTGGATATTGCTGGAGGCATCATGCCTCCTTCCCTAGCACCCCGTCGTCTGCCTCCACGACGTCCTCTAACCATGATTACCATGCACACAACAATTAGATCGATCAACGATAGAATAATCATCATAATCATGTCGGCGAAACCCGTAGTGAATCCCAAGTCTCGGGTCGAACCCGCTCTGATACCATATGTAACGACCTTCCTCGTTAAGACAACAACTCCGATAACAGGTGCAAAAAAATAAATTATTTTTGTGTTTAAGGTGTGTGTGCGCGTGTAGAAGTATCAACACACTTGACTCTACGTCGCCACTCGATGACCAACAAGATGCAACCACGACAAGGTAAAACTGACCACCCGCCCGTCCTACCCTACAAGATTAGGACCTCCAAGACACATAATCAACGCTCAAGCCTAGGTTCCCATCGATTTTAATCATTTAAGGTCTCAGGGCTGGCGACTGTTCTGAGGAGCATGGAGGTGTCTACATCCCACCCTACACAACACACCAAGTAACTAACTGAATACAATCTAGTACAACGTAAATAAGAAGAACAAATATGCCCCTTACGGAATGGCGCGTGATAAGAGGACTCCGACAACAAAACCCAAGTTCAACATTATTTAAAGGAACAACAACCCTCAATTGCTAACTCCGAGTGATTCATTGTATGTGAACCCAGGGGACTCCACCATATATGTCTTATCCATAACAATAATTTATACTAGCGTTACCGTAAGATGACCATATCATTATATTCTAATTACAACCACATTGCAATAAAAACAATGGTCATCCATTCCAAGTAATCTCAACTCTAACATCTCAAATTAATCATATGGCAAGAACAATACCAATACCTATCCAACCAATACATTACAATTACAAATTTATGAACAATTATTCAAGTACACTCCTTTGCGTTGTTACAGTAACATCATTACCTAAGCAATACCTTTACATATTGCTAACATGATTTACGATATCATTAACAATAAACCATAATCTCACCTTTATATACTAAAATACGTTTATACTAAAAATTAGCAAGGAATTAAAGAGGCATGGAAATAACGTTGCATGGAATTTAAGGAAAATAAAGCACCAGGTTTAATAAATGCCTAAGAATCAAATTTTCTATGCATAACAAATACCCATGTGCATAACCATACCAATACCAAATGGGCATAAAAATATGCATAACAATACCAATAAATTAAAGATGCATAATGATACCAATTAAATCAAATACCGATATGCATAACAATACCAAGATGCGCAATAACACCAACTAACTTAAACATGCATAATTAAATTAAAATATGCATAACCATACCAAATATACATTAAATTCCAATATAAAAATACCTATCACGCATTAAAATAGTACCAAACCTGCAACATAATTTAATATTACTATGATGCAACTGCAATTTATACCATCATTTACACAACCTTACAGTAGGACTCAAGCGATTAAACACAATTCATTGGCATTCGATTACACATATCCACAATGCTATTTAACATCGTCATCAACGTTTCAAATTAAAACACATTAACATTGGAATTTAACCATTCTCCTCACATTGCAATTTAGCGAATAATACGTAAGGAGTGGTGTGCGTGAAGAACCATCTGGTTGTGTGGAAGAAGGAATAATTTAAAATAAAACAAAACGACTTATTAACCTATGTTAACACCGGAACAACTGTAACCTATCATTTACTCAACAGAGATTATAAAGTCCAGATTTCATGGGAGGAAAAGAAGATACATTAAAACGCAGCAGTATGAAGGCACAATTTTAGTTATATCAACTCAGACCCACGTATTTTTAGATACAAAAAGATGCAGATAGAAATGCCACTTAAAATCCAGTAAGACGCTGACAATTACACAATAACCACATATAAAAACGTAGACCCTTTTACAGTAAAACGCAGATAAGAAAAAAAACGCAGACCTCCAGTACTAAGTTGAAAGGTAAAGAGGATTGAAGGGAATTTATTTTGCAAGAGTATTGCATGAGTCAATTAACACGCAACTCTTGACTGCCCCCATACATAGTGGTAGAAAAAAACGCCCCAACGAAATGAAAACGCAGATAAAACGCAGATTGAAGACGCAGAATATTTAAGAAACACAGATAAATAAAGAACGCCCAACATCATTTAAGAAAATGCCCACTCTCCCTAAAAAATGTAAAGGTAAAGAATCGATTGGCACACAGATTTCCAGATGGTATTGTCATTGAAAGCCGCAACTGTAACAAATCAAAACGCAACTGTAATGGCCAGTTAGAAATGCATAAACCCATTAATGGTCATTTAAAAACGCAACTGTATGCCGCTGTAACCATATGACAGAAGCGCCCAATATACCAGTTTACAACCATGTCCCATACCAGAGTGCAACGCCCATTATTCATGATCAATGACCAATGCAAAATCGCCAAGGATGGAAGGCTCACTGTAAAAATAAAATCAACCAACGGTGGAAAGATCACCGTGATATATAAATTTGACCATGGATGGAACTCACTGTGTAATTTAAAATCGACCATTATCCCCACCAAAATGCACTGCATCAAGTTGCAGCCCGTGGAGATATCATTATCCAAGCAAATAAAAAAAACCATAACAAAGCGAACGCCCATAGAGGAATCACTCACAAGTATGCCCAACGCCCAACAGAAATGGCTCACTGTGCGTAGTAAAATACCGAATAAGGATGCTCGTTGGGTAAAGGAGGATGCCCGAAACAACACTGGCTAGAAACACCCAATACACAGTGGCGAAACGCCCAACAAAATGAAAAAGACGCAGTTCAAGAAACAGTTAAAACGCAGACCAGTAATGCCCCGACGCATTGCCGGAAGGCAATGAATTTGACGGAAACAAATTGAAATGTTGGTTAAATTGATTCGCCAGATGATAAACAATTTTCCAGAGGTAAAAATGAATTAAAGGAGGTATTCCCGAGATAAACAATTTCTTTTTCCAGTAACCATTAACAAAACAAATCGCCAAAAGCAATTTAACACTAACCATTTCTAAACAATATTACCAGAGTTCAAATCATACCTTATCCACTCGCCCGCTTCGGAGACGTCCCACGCTCCGTGCTGTGTCCGCTCTCCTTGCCACTCCCACTCGCCGACTGTTGAAATCTCACCGGTACCTCCCAGCCAAACGCTAGGGGTACTCTGCTTCCCCCTTAGCCCCCCGAGCTGCAAAGGGGCCACACAAGATCCAGAGATAGATTAGCGTCTCAACTTGCCTCCACGGCTGAGCTACCACTCCAACACAACTGAGATAAACCCAACTCCTCACAAGCAATCTGTCAAGCCACAATTCGGCAGTGTAACGTTACGCTAACCGTTCCCCCCTTTCTTTTATAGAAATTTGAGACTAACCTAATTTCCGAAATCATTAATTAATTAATTTTTAATGACAACCTCTAAACATTCTCCACCATCCAAGTGTCACTCATCCCTCTGATTCTCCAAAATTAATTTATTTTTAATAATTAAAAGACTCAATTCCCTCACTCCCCCAAAAATCACTCCTTAAATTACTCCTTAAATTACTCCTTAATCACTCCTTTAATTACTCCTTAAATTACTCCTTAATCACTCCTTAAATTACTCCTTAAATTACTCCTTAATCACTCCTTAAATTACTCCTTAAATTACTCCTTAATCACTCCTCAAATTACTCCTTAAATTACTCCTTCAATTTCTTTAATTTTATTATTAAATTCTCTCTTGTTATTTTTATTTTTTTTAAACCCAAAAGATAAATGCGGTTTTTAATCTTTTCAATATATATATATATATATATATCTTTTTTTTAATTCTAGCTTTTATACTCCCACACTTTAATAAAATTTTATTTCTTCTTTATCATTTAAAGGCCATGGGTTTCACTTAATTTATTTCCCTCATTATTTTACCCCCTTTACTTTTAAGAAGACGTTTATTCACACCTAGGTGGGTTTTAGTTTATGCCCTAGGTTTATTTTTGTAGGACCTCTTCCTTGCGCTGGTCAATTTATCTTAGAGATGTTTTAATTCAGGTTTTGATTTGAGCAGGGAGACAATTTAATTAGGGGAGTCATTTTAAGAATTTTATCAGGCGTTAAGGTCTTAGGGTCATCTAGGTTGTCTCATCATCATCATCCATGCGACATGCCCTTCAGGACGCACTACGTGGTCCAAGGGTGCCACTCGCCTCATTTTCTTCTGTTGCGCGACGTGCCCTTCAGGATGCACCACATGCTCCAAGGGTGCCACTCGGTGACTTGCATTTCTTTGCGCAACGTGCCCTTCAGGATGCACCACGTGCTCCAAGGGTGCCACTCGCTGACTTGCAATACTTTGCGCGACGTGCCCTTCAGGATGCACCACGTGCTCCAAGGGTGCCACTCGCTGACTCGACAGATTGGTAGACTCTATAACCCCTGGAGTCAACACTCTGCCAGGTGAACTTGTGGGAGACTAAGGGCTCTAAGGAATAAGTCCCCCACCTTATTGCGTGCCCCTTAGAATCATCCTGAGCAACTGTCACAGTCTTCCCTCACGACATCGTGGATCCTCTCGAACTAGGTAATCGTTAACCTACAGTTCGAGCCATGGCGGGAGTGCTAGTAGGCTGTGGCAGGGCTGCTGTCCACACCTCTCCCTCAATCTCTCTGGAACTCGTGTGTGGCCCCTTTACTCCTTATGTGAGTCTGGTCAGCAAGCTATCGTCAGCCTGCATCATCAACCATCATGTCAGATCATGTCAACAACATATCATAAAATCAATAGCATATCATCAAAACATATCAATATCACCATAAATGAAACAACTCAAATAACCCACTCCCTGACTCAATCCGGAGTCCAAGGGAGTTCCACCGATGCCTCTGCATCCTCAAGGTCTGAAACCCTGCACACTCAATGAAACTGAGTCAGCAGCACCTGTCTACACCAGAGTAGTAAGAACATCCTGTCATATAACTTAACGCATCATAATGAAGGAAAAAGTTTTATCATCATAAAAATCCAGATCACTTGCGAGCAAGTGTCCTCAAGGATAAGTTTGGTAAGTGCACCAGAGCGGGATGTTACACATCTACTATAACCTTGTTGTGTCATAAACCTATCAAACTTCAAACACCACTGCCTTGGAGCTTTCTTTATTCCATACAATCTCTTCTTCAACCTACATACCAAATTTTCGTTCCCTTTGACCTCATACCCCTGTGGTTGCTGCATATAAATATTTTCCTCCAAATCCCCATGGAGAAAAACTGTTTTTACATATAATTGTTTAAGATGTAAATATTGCCACAAGACTTAAAATAGTCCTAATTGAAGTCATTTTAACAACAAGAGAAAATATTTCATCAAAATCTATACCTTTCTTTTCTGCAAACCCCTTTACAACAAGTATATCCTTGTACCACTTTTTGCCTCCATCTTATTCCTTCCATATGTAAACCCATTTATTCTGTAATGCTCTTTTTCCTACAAGAAACTGAACCAAATCTCAAGTCTGGTTATTTACCAAGGAATCCATTTCCTCTTTCATTCTTGGCACCCACTTCTTTTTAGTATATACCTATATTGCCTCTTCATAACATTCCAGTTCACCAGAGTTAGTCAACAATAAATAATTCAATGGAGAGTATTGTTCATGGGGTCTACTTAACCTAGTAGATCTTATAAAAACACTTGTAGGAGTGTGAGGTACCTTTTTCTCCTATTGTTGTACATTTTGTTTTTCTAGTACCTTTGGAATTTCTTTTTTAGTGATCTCATCAAGCACTGTGTATTCTAGTTTTTATTTTTCCCATTTCTTTCCTTGCAACTGATATTTGTACATGACCTTCTCATTGAATATGACATCTCTTCTCCTAATGATTTTTTGATTTTCATAATTTCATAAGAAATAACAAAAATCATTAACACTGTATCCAATAAAGGTACACTTCTTGGATTTTAACTCAAGATTTGTTCTATTTTCTTTATCAATATGGACAAATGACTCACAACCGAAAATATTCAAAAATGAATAGTTTACCTTTTTACCTATCCATGCCTCCTCTAGAATTACACCATCCAAAGAGCTTGAAGATCCTATGTTTATTAAGTAAACAACAATATCTACAACATCTTCCCATAACTGTAAGGGAAAACCAACATGCAATCTCATACTCCTTGGATGCTCCATGATTGTCATGTTCATCCTTTCTGACACACCATTTTCTTGTGGTGTTTTTGGAACTGTCTTCTCTCTATGAATCCCATGGTATGAATAGTAATAATCAAAATCATTGCTGCAATATTCACCTCCATTGTCTAATCTTAGACACTTCAACCTTTTTCCTTTCTAATTCTCAACCAAAGATTTCCATTTCTTAAAAGTATCAAAAACATCAGATTTTTGTCGAATGCAATAAACCTAAGTTTTTCTAGTTGCATCATCAATAAAAGTAACATAATAATGAGAACCACCAAGAGATGATATCTGACCTAGTCCCCATACATCTGTATGCACAAGCTCTAACCTTTCACTCTTCTTTCTTTTTCTGACTTTGAGAAATATGACTATCTTCTATTTTCCATAAACACAATGCTCACAGAAATCCAAATGAATTTGTTTAATACTGGCATACAAATTTCTTTTTTGAAGTATCTACATCCCCTTCTCACTCATGTTTCCAAGCCTATGATTCCAAAGTGTTGTATCCACTCTTTTAGAAGATAAAGTGATATAAGAGTCAGTATTACTAGTACATAAATACAATGTACCTACCTTCTCTTCTATTTCTATCACCAATGATCCTTTGGTGACCTTCCACAACTTATCTATAAATATGGATATACAACCTTCACTTTCCAATTTCCCTATTGAAATTAGAATTTTCCTTAGATATGGAACATGTCTTACCTCTTTCAAAAACCATTGGTTTCCATTCTTTTGCTTTATTTTTACCTTTCCCATTCCAACAATTTTGCATGGTGCATAATCACCCAAATGAACCTGTATAAAATCACCTTGAACATAATCTAGAAAATGTTTCCTATGGGGTGTGGGATGAAATGAAGCCCCTGAATCTACTACCAAGAATCAAAATATTATCTTCATAAAGAATCAAATAATCTTGTAACACATCATCTCTTACATTTGCTTCCTGATTTTTCTCCTGTTGTCCATCTCTTTGTTTATTTGGAGCTCTTCAATCCTTATTCAGATCTCGTTTCTTTCTGCAATTCTAGTACTCTATCTTTCCACATCTGGATTTGGATCTTCCCTTCCTATAATTCTTGTGGTTCCCTAATCCATTTCTTATATCATTTTTTCTTCCCATGTTCTCCATGTTTAATGCATTACTTGATGTCTCACATGCGCTTTTACGTCACATTTCCTCACTAAGGATAACACCAACAACATCATCAAATTTTAGAGTGTTTGAAGAAAAGACAAAGTTACTTACAACCATGACCAAGCCATTCCAACTTTCTGGAAATGAGAACAAGATTAGAATATTCTTGACTAAATCATCAAATTCCAATTTTACATAACTTAGTTGACTAGTAACCATATTAAATTCAATTAATTAATGATCTGCAACAGACCCACCTTCTCACATCTTCATATTAAATAATCTCTTCATCAGAAATACCTTATTGGACGTCGAGGGTTTTTTCATACAGTTTAGAAAATATCTCCATCAACTCCTTCGTTGTCTTTTAGTTCAAAATATTGAAAGCCACTGACATTTACAGGCTCAACCGTATCTTTCCTAGTGCCTTTCTGTCAAGAACCTCCCATTCTTCGTCCTTAAGGGCCGTCAAATTATTTTATATTCCACCCAATAGTAGGAATAGATAATTTTGATATAAATAATCTTCCATCTTCATCTTCCATAATTGGTAGGTTTGGTCTTTAAATTTCTCAACCCTAAACTTTCCATCTTCTTCCATTTCTCCCACTCGAACCAGGAACCCTCTTTTCCTACGAGTTACTTTTCGCTCTGATACTAGTTTTTAGAAAAATAGGATTGGGGATAAATAAAATAAAACAAATGCGGAAATAAAACACAGAAGATACACAATACAATAGATACACATATATACATGGTTCACCCAATATGGGCTACGTCCACCAGAGAAATTTCTAGTTCCTTCCTTTATTATTATCCAACAAATGAAGGGATACAACCTACATCACACCCTCTATAACTTCCTCTTATTTGTCTCACAGTCTCCTCACTCATAATACAATATTCACAATGATACATAGCCACAATACATTTCCCTAATAAAAGAGGGTTTCCTGCTAGGGAAAAAACCCTAACATAACTTCTACCGTTAGATTTGTGACCTTATAATGAACGCTGAAGATTTACTATGAAATTACAATATACATTTACAAAGAAAATTTTCCTTCGGGGGTTTTCCCCTAAGCCCATTCTTTCCCTTGGACCCCTAAATTGGGGGGATGTCCCCCCCAGACCCCACACGAGGGGAAATCCCCCCCTGCACTCCCCTGCATGGAGGAGTGTACATTCTTTCGGGGTGTAACATCTTCATGGGGTATAAACACAACTAAAAACAAAAGGCCTTTGAATCAAGAAAATAATTAGGCTCCACAACCAATACCATACATTTCACATACATTTTATGTATGTATTGATATATTTTGTATATCACCACATGTTTCTAACTAACATAATGCAGACACCCAAAAACATTTTTAAGGTAAATTTTCATTGTCTGCAGGTTGTGTAAAGTTAGAGAATGGGAATATGGGAAAATTATTTTAAAAAATAATAATATAAATCTAAATCATATAAGTGATAGAAAGTAGAGGTTTGCATATATATCCTAATCAAAATGGTATAGGGGTGACCAGATTGGCTATATAAAAATTGCACACTAATGTGTTAGGTCAAAATGGTGCATGATGGTTGAAATACATTATCAGCTAGAGAGATGAGTTTTCATAGAACCAAGGTGAATTCAATGAATCTAGATATTACAAAATCACTTGAAAACAAAAGACAATGTATTAGAAAACTCTCTTCCCCGAGGTGGACATACACATGATTACATAGAAAATTCAAACATGGCTTTCAAATCCTGTACACTATAAATCCATGAGATATACAAAATATAGAATGATGTTTGTGAATAAAACAAATAGTGGATAAATGAGAAATATAAGATTGTATCTAGAAATAGATACACAATGGATATATGTATATATGTATATTGAGATGATAAATCAGGACATAGTGTAAGTGATGTGGTCCTTATTACTACCAATTCAATGTAAAGGGTGGTATTATAAAATAACCCAAGTGATAACACAATGAGGGATGCCACTGAAACCCGAGGCCATTACCAAATATCTACCAACAATGTATGAATCCTCACCGTGTGAATAGTTTAGGTAGAATCATCATCATTTGGTCATTAGTAATTAGTATATATCATTGATATATGCAAGGTAACCCACTAATAATAATAATTCATAACAAGGTTTATAGAACATTCGAACAAGTGTGAATAGATTTTTCGAAGTCAAACCCTTGAAAGAATCAATGAATGAGGGGCCATTGATGAAAACCTAGTGTCAAATATGAGGAAAAATACCAGTAATGCATATATTTTTTAAGGAACTAAAAGGTTCTCTAGATCCCACTCTTATACTAAAAGGTTAGATTCAATAGGAGGAGATATGTTATAAAGAGTGTAATAATGCTTCCCACAACAACCAACACAAGATAAGACCAATAGATGGAGATTTAGTTTAAGTCTTGGACATGAAATTTGATTTATCATACCATTGATTATGACCTTCTTCCTCACCAATTGAAAATATTGTGAGATAAATACACATTAGTTAACAATTATTAATGTAAATCATTTCTAAAGTAATATGTTTCACTAAATATGAAAATGAAATCCAAGGTACTACATGATCACACTGGTGTGAGTAAATGCCGTGAATTTTAACATATATGGAACCACTCCGTCAATGGAGATTAATGAATTTGATTTTTTTGGTGCAAGGAAATTGACCATTTATGAAAGTAAGTCTCAAGGTCCTCTTGATATGTAGTTCTATACCCTAGTGCAATGTGCTATAATGAATACTTGTAATCCTACTAGTGAGAAGGAAATGATGAGTCCTTCCACACTATCAAAAAATAATAATATCACTGGATGTGAATGTAAATTGATATTTGATTTGACCCAAAGAATGGTGCAAACATGTTATCAACTCAGAACTTCCCTTGAAAAAAATTAGGGAATAATAGATGAATTGAAAAGAGACAATTTCAAATGGAATCCAATGATATCAACACTTAACATATGATGCATTAATTCATATCTCCATGAAAAATTGAAGAATAACTAGTTAGGATGAGTTGGACAATATACTCAAGGAATGGTATAAATAATAAGGAACTATCAATTCCCAATTTACGAGGAAAAAAAATCGAATATGTGATTTGTTCAAGGGAAACACAAACAAATACCATTACTAAGTAAAATTGACATAAAGATATTGATTCTTTCCCCCCTCTTTTTATAATATATTTCTTTGTTGTATTTTTCATAGTATGCAAATTGTATAAAAATGAATAAAAGAATGATATAATAGTGAAGGAGACAATCGTCACAATGCCTGAAACTGGTCCCAAGTGAATGAGACGTACCTATGTAGAAAAAAAAAATGTTTTTTGCATAGATTATGCACTCATAATTGTGTCTCCGCTAGGGCTATAGATTCTATAGTTCATGATCAACTATAATTTGAATTAAGTAGATGAGTTGGATATCCAATCGATGTTGTAATATGATACTCATTCGACCCAATTTCTATCACCATTTCAAAAGGACCACCCCTCATCAAACCGAAAGATGAATTCAATATACTAGTACCTAAGGTATTCTCATCAAACAATATCTATAGGGCTTCAACTTTTTAGAGTAGACCATCATGATGCAAGCATGACTCTTTGTATTCATCGTATTTCTACAATAACTTGAAATTTGCACCCACAAAGTACATCCAAATGTTTGTGGTCTCTAATTGAAGCTTTTCTCCCACTCCCTTTCTTGATAGGGGTCATATCACAAATAATTTTAGTCAAATAATAGTTTAGTAAATAATTTGAATAGTAAATAATTTTTTCCAAAAACCAAGTTGATGGACCTTTGGCATGAAGGAAACATCATTCCATTTTGTAAAAACTATGGTTTTTCCTTTTGCAACTTCATTCTACTAATGTGTATAAATTATATATATTTTCAAAGAGATACCTTGCAAGGACAGATAATCTTCAAATAGTTTTCCCACATATTCTCCATCATTATTTGATCTTAAACATTTTATAGGTTGATCACATTGGTTCTCCACAAATGACCTAAATTGCTTGATATTTTTAGAGAAATTACTCTTATTATTCAATAAATATACCTCACACATAATAGTGATGTTTTTTCCAAGGAAGACATATTGTGGGCATGTTCTAGTTGAGTGTTTTCTCTCCAAGCTTTCCTTGTTTCAAATGGAGACTACTTATGCTTAGCAAGAATACATCCTTCACATACTGCATTAGAGGGTACACTTTTAGGAAATTTAATAACCATTCTATGTTTCATCATTAGTTTCAAGCTTTGGATATTTAGATTTCTAAGTCACTCATTCAAAATTTAGCTTCAATAATTGATAGTCCATCCAAAATATCTTCTAGTCAAATATTTCACATGTTTTATATTAATTCAAAATACGAAATATACATTGTTTGAAAATATTATAATTTAAACTATTATTGAATTAGAATAATAAATGTTGTGTAAAGATGCCCTTATGATTTCCCTCGAAAGACATTAATTACTTACTAAGAATTAAAATATAGGATTCTTACCTTCCCTCTCCATAAATACATAACCTTAGGGAAACTAGTTGTCTGTTTAGGTTGATTCATTCATGCTTTAATATGGCATCAATGATTATGATTCTCTTGGATTTCCATGATTATTTATTGAGTTCTTCTTACTATTTTTTATAATGAAACTTTTAGATAGATTTCAAGATAGGACAATTGTATTAATGTTTGAAATTATAATGGGGTGTAAGATATTACATTGATATTTTTTTTAATGGTTGTGTTTATAAATAAAAAAGGGAGATAGTTGCAAAGTAGATAGTCCCTAGTTATTATAGTTAAAATTGAAGAATGCGGGAAAAAAAAATCATCATCAAAGTTTCTAGTGAAATGGGATCATTCAAATAAATTCTATTCTACTCTTCATCAATTATTGCTATAGGTTTTAGCATTGGGAATACCAATGCTTTGAGATGAAACATATAAAACAATATCTCAAGCATATGACTTGCATGTAAAATAACATTTGTTATGCAATTATCCATGATAGCTCTCAACATTCACAAAATCCTGAGAAAATATTGCTAATAGTTTTTATGTACTAATACCATATGACAAATCACAATTATCTGATATCAAATGGGATTTAATTTATTCTGGCACATGTACTGGTTCCAGCTATTTTATTTGTCTTGAAGTTGGATTTTTGTTTTCCATTTTCCTTTGAAGATTACAACTTTGGTTTATGATCTATACTCACTTCACGCTTATGATCTATACTGACTTCATATTCGACAAAATTTGGGCAAGTTTGAAATAGGAAAAATTTGTTTTGAATGAAGCCTCTTTAGACAGGATACCATAACCAAATTGTTGTGAAATGATGAGATGTAATATAATAATATTGTTTATGGATTAGTTTTGAATAATTGTTTTTCTTTTATGGGTTGATTTGATTGACTATATATTTTTCATAATAACTTTACACTTGCTTGCATTTTTTTCAAATTATGAGAACAATTGAGTTTTAGGGTTACAATTGGTATTGTTGCATTTTAAATATAAAAAATATAGTACTCACAAAATTATATTTTGACACACGGTAAAATTGTTTATTTCCATAATTATTACATTTGTTTACAACTTCGAAGGAGGCACTTGGAAAAGATAATGTTTCAAAATTAGGAAACGTTTTTGTATTATGTGCTCTTAGCAAATAGTGCATGACCTATTCCTGTGATGGTTATGCATTGCCTCAATTTCACCTCTAAACATGGTGTTTCACCTCTAAACATGGTGTTGGTGTTTGATGTGGATGAATACATGTGAAACTATCCCATTCCTTTGGGAAATGAGTTGTTTATTCATATTGCATACCATAAAAGGTATGTGTGTTTGTGATAAGAAAAACATTTAAATTGGGAAAAGGAAGAGATAATTTTGGTTTTTCAAATTTATGGATAAAGCACTAAGGAACTAGTAGAATCCATCTTGTTGACATTTGTAACATCCCACTCTGGCGCACTTACAAAACTTATTCTTTGAGGACATTTGCTCGCAAGTGATCTGGATTTTTATGATGATAAAACTTTTTCCTTCATTATGATGCGTTAAGTTAGATGACAGGATGTTTTTACTACTTTGATGTAGACAGGTGTTGCTAACTCAGTTTCATTGAGTGTGCAGGGTTTCGGACCTTGAGGATGCAGAGGCATCGGTGGAACTCCCTTGGACTCTGGATTGAGTCAGGGAGTGGGCTATTTGGGTTGTTTCATTTACGGTGATATTGCTTTGTTTTGATGATATGCTATTGATTTTATGATATGTTGTTGACATGATCTGACATGAGGGTTGATGATGCAGGCTAACGATAGCTTGCTGACCAAGACTCACATATGGAGTAAAGGGGCCACACATGATTTCCAGAGAGGTTGAGGGAGAGGTGTGGACAGAAGCCCTACCACAACCTACTAGCACTCCCGTCGTGGCTCGAACTGTAGGTTAACGATTACCTAGTTCGAGAGGATCCACGATGCCGTGAGGGCAGACTGCGACAGTCACTCACGATGATTCTAAGGGGTACGCAATAAGGTGGGGGTATTATTCCTTAGAGCCCTTAGTCTCCCACAAGTTCACCTGGCAGAGTGTTGACTCCAGGGGTTATAGATGTCTACCAATCCGTCAAGTCAGCGAGTGGCACCCTTGGAGCACATGGTGCATCCTGAAGGGCACGTCGTGCAAAGAAATACAAGTCAGTGAGTGGCACCCTTGGAGCACATGGTGCATCCTGAAGGGCATGTCGCGCAACAAAAGCAAACAAGGCGAGTGGCACCCTTGGAGCACGTAGTGCATCCTGAAGGGCACGTCGCATTGATGATGATGATGAGACAGCCTAGATGACCCTAATACCTTACCGCCTAATAAAATTCTTAAAATGACTCCCCTAATGAATGGTTGCCTAGTTCAATCTAAACCTAAATTTAAAAACATCTCAAAGATAAAATTCTGATAAGCCCTAAGAAAAGATCCTACAAAAATAAACATAAGGGCGTAAACTAAAACCCTCCTATGTGTTAGTTAAAGTCTTCTTAAACTAGGGGAGGGTAAAGTAATGAGGGGGATAAATTAATTGAAACTCAGGGTTTTTAAATTTTAAAGAAGAATTAAAATTATTAAAGAGTGGGAGTATAAAAATTTAGGATTTTAAAAAATATATTGAAAAGACTATGAAGCGCATTTAACATTTTGGGTTAAAAAAATAATAATAAATAAATAAATAAAGAGAGAGAAATAAAAAAAAATAGAAATGAGGAAACTTGTAATAAAGGAAACTTAATAATGGAAAGTAGGAGACATAGGGTAAAAAGCGAAAAGGAATCAACATTTAAGGAGTTACTAAAAATCAGAAACTTCATTTTAGGAAAGTTATTAAAAGCATGAGAGGGGATCTAGGAACCCTAGGAGTAGTTTTAGGAGCGACTTTATGGGGAGTGAGGGAATTGAGTCTTTTAATTATTAAAAAGAAATGAATTTATGGAGAACGGTGGGGATTAGTGACACTTGGACGACAGTGAATTTTTAGAGGTTTGTCATAAAAATTTAATTAATAATGATTTAGGAAAGTAGGTGGGTCTCAAAATTTCTATAAAAGAAGGGGAAAAGAAGGAAGAAAGAAAAACGGTTAGCGTAACGTTATGCTGTCGGATTGTGGCTTGACGGATTTCTTGTGAGGAGTTGGGTTTATCTCAGCTGTATTGGAGTGGTAGTTCAACATTGGAGGCGAGCTGAGAAGCTAGTCTTATCTCTAGATCTTGTGTGGCCCCTTTGCGGCTCGGGGGGCTAAGGGGGAAGCAGAGTACCCCTAGCGTTTGGCTAGGAGGTACCAGTGAGCTTTCTGCGGTCGGCGAGCGGGAGCAGCAAGGAGTGTGGGATGCAGAACAGAGCACGAGACGTCTTCCGAAGCGGGCGAGAGGCAACAGTATGATTTTATTTCTGGTAGTGTGTACTGCCTAGTTATCCTCGTAGGCGAATGAAGTATTTTTGTAAGATGTTGCTTCAGCTAGTGTGGTTCGTTTTTGTATGCTGTAGCGTTATTTTTCTGGAAACCCTTGTTTGGGGTAGATGTTCTGAATTTTCTATCATTGTGTTCCGATAATTCATCTTTATTAGTTGTCCCTGCAATCTGGAATTTATTTGAAATGGAAATCGTGGGTATTCTGGAATGATCTACGTTTTAAATGCCTTAATGTTCTGTGTTTTTACTGATATTTGGGGTGTTTTGATCTGCGTTTAAAATTCTTTAATGCTCTGCGTTTTATTGATATCCTTGGGCATTTTTTTAATCTGAGTTCTAAATGCGTTAATGACATGCATTTTATTGATATCTTTGGGTGATTTTTGATCTGAGTTTTAAAGGCGTTAATGATCGGTGTTTCATTGATATCCTTGGGCATTTTTAATCTGAGTTTAAATGTGTGAATGACCTGCATTTTATTGATGTCTTTGGGCGTTTGATATGAGTTTTAAAGGCTTAATGATATGCGTTTCTTTTAAATGATATTGGGCGTTTGAACCACGTTTTACATGCTTAACGATCTGCGTTTTTTTTTCTTAAATGACATTTGGGTGTTGAACAACGTTTTACATAATTGATCTGCATTTTACATTTGATTATGGGTGATTTTTATTATTTTGCAGAGGGGCCAGTCTCTGTGCATGTTGCTTGGTGTTTTGGGTTAAGTGAATTGAGAATTCGTTTCTGGTGCCTTTATTTTCGTAGATCATTTTCCATTTTTCTGGCAGTATGTTGGCCAGTCGTTCTGGTCTTTTACTTCGTATGATCATTTTCAACTCATGCTGGCAACCTAACATTGGCAAGTCGTCCCTGGCATTCCCTTTTTATGAGATTAATTACTGAGATTTCATTGAAATTTCGTGCTGCCTTGTTCTTCCTTTACCCTTCGAAAATTTTACTCCTGGACTTGGAATTCTATTGGTCTGCGTTAAATGTTTAATTGATCTACGTTTTAATTATGTTGGGCGTCCCCATTCGACCTGGTCGTTTACTTCCTGTGTGTTTGATTGTGTGTAAGATCATTTTTTTTTATGACTGAGTGCGTAAACTTATTTTGTTCCTCTGCACGTTTTTTTTTGTTCAGCCAATAAACCCTTCCTGCCTGACTCAACTACCCTTCTGCACGTCTCCTGGGGCACGTCCCCTATGGAAGACTCACCCTTACTCACCTTTGTTTCTTGGGCTACGTGGCGAGAACGCCAGCTCTTAGCCGCAGGCCATCCAATCCAGGCGCATCCCTTTTATCAGTTAATAACTGGGTTAATTAATGCTATTTAAAACTGTTCTGGTGTAATTATTATCATTTCTATCTATGGTGGAGTGTCATTTAATATTGGTTAAAATGATAGTTGTAATCTTATGGTTCTATTATTTTATTCTAATATTTGGATACTGTTCTTTTTAGTGGGATTCGTTTTAATTCCTGTCACTTTAATGCATGGTCTGGTCACTTTTAAAATGGAGGTATGCAAATCCTGGGATTTCGTCACCTTGTTGTTTTAAAATAAAAACAAAACACAAAAACAACGCCCTTAAATTTGATTAAATGAGACTGACTATCAATCGCCTTACGACCTCACTCTTTGTTTTCCTTATAAGATAATTAAATGTGGGTGACAACGAATATATATAATCCTAATGTTATCATATATACCGTTATTTAAATGTATTTGTTTCTTTAAAAAAAAAAGGGGGTTTTGCACTTTTAATATGGATAATCGTACAACGTTCCTTTAAATCCTGTTACATTTACCCATGGTCATATTAGATGTCGTTGTTGTTATACATTGGCATTTCCAGTTACAATGCCATTTTGTTATTTTTAAAAACCTGATGTTATTATATACTTGAGGTTAGGTTATATATTAACATGATGTTATTTTATTTTTAAGCATGATGTTATTTTAAAAAGATGATTTGTTATTTTTTTTAAACATGATGTTGTTCATAAATATGATGTTATGTATAAACATGAGGTTATCTTTATAATAATTATACACATGAGGTTATTCATATGTTGGGGTTATTTATAAATATGAGGCTAATTATGAGGTTACTTACGGCATTAATAATGATTTTATGATCATAAACAAACATCGAATTGTGAGCTCCTCCTGTTTATCGGAAAGTTTTTATCTAGTAAGGTCATTATCATTTTGGTGTTTGTAGCATATAAGAGGTATTTTAATCATAGAATCTTGGTCCAGACATGTGATATAAATGAAGGATGGTCAATATTTCATGACAGGGTTATTGTAAATTTTATTGTTGCTAATAATATATATGGTGCAATAACTTGACTTACGTACAATAAATTACTCCAAGTTAGTCATTTAGGGTGGTTGTTCATTTAAACAATGTTGAACTTGGGTGCTCATTGTCGAAGTCCTTCTTGTCGTGCGCCATCTGTAAAGGACGTAGTCGTCCTTCTTGTTTATGTTGCACTTGATAGTATTCAGTTGGTTGCTTGGTCGGTTGTCGGGCGGGATATAGTCACCCCGAGTAACCTTAGGAGACATGTACGTGTGTGTGATTTTTCTGTGTAAGGAATCCAGTGCCGTATCAAGAGTCTCGGGCACTTTAAAGGCAGGGTTTCCACTCTTGCGACACACCTGACAGAGATTACTAGTTTCTGCCTGAGCAGTCGGCCAGGAGCCTGTCTAATCTTCTTTCGAGAAGACATAAGACTAAACTCCCTGCTTTCTTGTGCAGAAATAGTAACCCTAACCCTATGGACTCTTTCCCCTATGTTCTTACTGTGCACCCCCAGTATGTCTTAATGTTTGTGTTGTGTGCCTTATACCTGTGGTCGTATACTGTTGCAGTTACTTGTTGTGTGCCTTCAGTCTTCTTGTGTTGAAATTCATGGTTGCGTCTTGTTTATTGTCGAGTGGCGTCGTACAGTTAAGTGTTGTTACTTCTCCATGCACGCACACACCTTATCAAAAAAGTAAAAAATAAAAAAAATTGTGCAGCTGTTTTCAGAGTTGTTGTCGTAACGGGGAGGACGTGGGATAAAAAAATTAGCAGCTATTGTGATGTCAGGGATTAGTATTGGTAGAATAATGGGATTGACATGAAGAAGGGTGTATGTGGCCTTATGATATGTACTCCCTTCACCTTAGGAAAATTTTGGGCAAGTTTGAAATAGGAAAAAAATGTTCTGAAAGGAGCCTTTTTAGACTGTAAACCAAAATCAAATCACTTTGAAATGTTGATATGTAAAACAATAATATTTGTAATTTATTGAATACATTTTGCGTGTAATAGTATTTGAATATTTTATTAATAGTTCGTTTATCAAGATTCATTGCATGATATTCAATCTCCTTTTTACGATTATCAACTTGAAGAGCCTTTTCCAATTATTAATTCTTGTCAAGGGCATAGAGGGGCTATAGAAATCAATAATTCGTTGAATTCATATTAGTTTGTCCTTTGACTTTAAACTTTTTCATAATCTCTATTGTTCGAACTAGAGAACTAAAAACATTATTTCTTATATAATAAAACAAACCTTATATGTCATGATCTCATTGGAGAACAGATTCAAAGTCTCATTGCCAGCTTCATTATTTCCAATGTTTTAATTATTAACATATCCAAAGTTTTTATCAGCTACAGTCTTTCTGAATTTTTATTATTTCTATTTAAATGTTTAGATATCTAAAGTTTTGAGCATCGACATATAGTTTTAATATTAGTTGGCTTCATATTAGTTTGTCCTTTGACTATAATTTTTTTGCATAGTCTCTATTGTTCGAAATATTATTATTATTATTAAGTACTTAAAGATGCTTTTTTATTATTAAGTAAGTAAACAGGCCTGCCACACTCCAATTTTTTTTAAATGTTTACATAGCGCGAGGCCCTTAAAAAGTCCTAACAACCTTAAATGTTTACCTAACAGGCCTGACATCCTTAAATGTTTCCTTAACAAGCATGTCACAATACATTTTCCTCCGATTTTTGGATACAATCTTGTCTGCAGTGAATTTGGGCAATATTTTTCTCCACCAACATTACTGGTTCACTGGTTGATTCTTGCTCGTTGGTTCATTGGATGCTACTTATTGTTGTTTTCTTCAACTTTGAAAATTTGAGGTCTTGCAGCTACAGTTTGACCTCTTGGTGCTTTCTGATTGGTTTTATGTTTGTTGCTCGCTCTTTTTTGCCTCAACTTTGAAAGGTTGAAGTCCTGCACCCACAATTTGACATGTTTTTTCATTTTGTAGGGTTGAAATCCTGTGCCCTTGTTTGCTTCAAATTTGAAAGGTTAGTGTCTTGCATCCACAGTTGGACATGTTGTTTCAATTTGTAGCATTGAGATTTTGCACCTGTGATTGTAACTGTGCTTATGTTGTTCCCCATTCACGAGTAAGTTTCAGTACCATGGTTTTATTCATATTCATTTTTCATTGTTTACTATTTGTTGTTTACTTGTCATTATTGAGATGCGGGATGAGATTAGAGGCTTCTCGGGATAAGGACATTCCCCAGAGTCTTATTAGAAGTTAAAATGTGGTAATTGTGAATAGGATGGAATCAATTCATGGTTAATTCAAATGAGTCAATGGAGACAACTATATGACTTGATTGCATAACATCCTTATATGTGACTGTTGGGACCAAAGAAACAGGAGTGTATTGCTATCCCCGAAAAGTGTTGAACAATAAATCTTGTCGGCTTTAAATGTCAATCTTGAACATATAACCCACCTTTGTCACAACCATAGTGACATATAAAAAAGGAAATTGTATGTTCTCCTCATATTTCTATTCCTGAAACCATATGTTTAGTGGGTTTTTCAGGTTGTCCCCTTCCAATCACATATGGCCATTTTCATGTCCTGGACATCATACCATAGCTCTTTGGAAAATGGAAATGCAAATGGATTTCCCAAACGAATTCAAATCTTTTATTGTAGAGAAAGCATCTACGAGGACCTTGCCACCCCTTCTTTGCATGTTATGACAGGGAAAGATTTTATTCTCTAGGGAAAAACCACGTATATTTGTTGGTTTTATGTTGTACTTTGGGTTTTCCAAAGAATCTTCCATCATCGTTTTCAAATATAGGCCTCATCTTATGGAAATGATTCTTTGTAACCTGAATGCGTAGTTCATTGATCTATCTCAGACCGAGTTTCCCAGTGCCCAATTTTAGAATATCTTCTTCATCTTGTAAGATAATTGAAATATATTAGAATATATTCTTCATCTTGTAAGATAATCAAAACCTTAAGAAGTTGTGCTATGTGTTGGTTATGTTCCTGTGGTAAAAGTACATAATGCCTAGTTCTTCCGCTTTTGTTTATTTGACAGACCATCTATGTGATTTTTCTGAGTGGGAGACATCAACAAGTTGTTTCAGATCTGTTTAGTGTTGATTTGTGAAGATTGGGGATGAAAATAAATGGTGAATATGATTGTACAACTATATACAATTGCTACCGAAATGCTTATAATATGCACACCTAGAATAAGTTCGAAAATTATATGTCTTAAATACTCAATGTTTGTACTGAGAAAATTTATAGTGTTGTTTCATTTGCATTATATATTCTATATGGTTCAATGCTCACTATAAATTTTTTTGTTTTTCATAGGATATAGCAACCACAAAGCATTGAATTTTACATGAAGAAGGTTGAAGGATACATAGCGGAATTTCCATGTAGTTTCGAACTTACAATTTTCTTTTTTCTTTTTTCCGTTTGCATATTATCTAGACATAGCTAAGAAACATCTTGAAAAACACAACTTAAAAGATGAAGCAAGTAAGATATGGTGAGTGCTATCAAATAGATACATACTCCATTTTACATGACAATTTTGGCCAGGTATTGCATAAAAATGGGATTTTTAGATTATATGCATTTTTGTATACTCTGGGAGATTTCCTCTTCGATGCATTTCAATTTCTATTGCATTTCCTTTATTCCTCGACCGAGATGCACAATGGATTCATATATCATTTCTTGGAATGTTTAGAAAATGACGACATTGAGGCATTAGAGTCATATCAATATGAATTGGCATATGATTTTCTTTGCCAATTGCATGGAATACATGATGTCAGTATGCATTTTTCAAAGATGTGATTGTTTGCATCTGCAACTCTTCCTGCACATGAGAGGGGAATTTGGGGTGATAAATTTTGTATATGATGGTTGGCCAAGTGGTTGAATATATCAATTGGAATTTGGTCATTAACAAGAAAAAGACAATATATACTATTCAACAAAACTGCATCTAGGGATCCATATTGCATCCTTTTCCATGATTCCAATCCTCTAAGTGGTCATTATGAACCATTACTCTATAGAAAATTATCCATGTGAAATCTTGGAGGACCTGATATTTACTTGTACATCACCTGCAAAGACCTTCAATCACATTGAAAACAAATTATGCATCATATACATTCCCATGGATTGCACATAGCAACAACTATTACATCTACTTGTGGAGATAGTCTATTCAATGTAATTTACTATTTGATAGCAACAGATTTTGATGTGAACTCAATGTGCCTTTACACTATGAAATTATTTTGCAATGCAATCATAGGTGGCAGTCAATGGGCATTTAACTACTTGCATCAACACCTTTTACCATATCTCATATAAAGTATGTCAATAATTGGTAGTTGGAAACAATACCTTATAAACATGGAAATTCCATATGAGAAAGGAAAT
The DNA here is from genome assembly GCA_009831015.1 of Picea engelmannii. Taxonomy (NCBI): domain Eukaryota; kingdom Viridiplantae; phylum Streptophyta; class Pinopsida; order Pinales; family Pinaceae; genus Picea; species Picea engelmannii. Next base: position 429,923 of record ML784929.1, read on the forward strand.
GTTGTTGATTAATTGGGTTGGTTGTCATTGATGTCAACCCTTGAAGAAAGTATGGTAGATAATTCCAATAGCACAAAGGTTTGGGTAATGGAACCAAGTTTTTTTGATGTATAATGGTATGAGTTTTGATATATTTGCAGGTAAGACTATTCTAGATGGATAGTACATGTCATTCCATTTCTGGTGGTATGTGGAATGGCACATAACTCCTCACGTTTTGAGAGTTATGGCCTTACAAAGTTGAAGTACCCTCACATGATTGGCTTGAAACCCCAAAAGGTCAAACAAGTCAAAGTGCTTGCAAAAAAAAGAAATTATTTAAATAATAAAGTGAAGTGAAAAATTCAAAGATGATTATTTAAATAATAAATTGAAGTGACAAAGTCAAAGAGGATTATTTAAATAATAAAGTGAAGTGACAAAGTCAAAGAGGATTATTTAAATAATAAAGTGAAGTGAAAAAAGCAAGGAGGATTATTTAAATAATAAAGTAAATGGAGAACTTTCTAATTATGGAAAGTGGTTATAAGAAGGTTAAACCTAAAATGAAGAAAATGGGTTAAGTGGTCAAGTGGCTATTGGATACATGGACAAGTGGAAAATTGGGAAAAGTTTGACATAGGTGACTATGTGGACAAAGTGGCTATGTGGTCAAAGTGTCCTAGAAAATGCTTCTAAGGAAGCTACTTGGAAAGTCTAAATAAGAGGCAATGCTCTCTCATTTTAATTACACTTGAGCATATTGAATATCTATAGGTGAATGAGGTAACCAAAGGATATCTAATCCAAATTTTAGAGGGAAGGTGAAGTAAAGGAGGAAAAAATTCAAGGGAGAATAAATTCTTTTGATGATGCTTTCTAAGATATGTTATTTATAGATCATCTCACCATTTTTGCAATAACGTTTTTTTTCTAGAATGATTCAGACCGTGAAATTAGGAGGCCATTGAGAAAACATATCCAAGTAGTTGTGGTATGGATTTAATCTTGTTCTTCATTGTAGTTTTGGAGTTACACTCTATGGAAAATATGGTTTGTGGCTAGTCCTGAAGCTAGTCTAAAACGAGTGTTTTAGGTAAAAACGTCATAACTTATTCATAACAGATCCAAATTTAGTAAGACTAAATGTGTTGGTTAGAGTACAATCAGTAGTATTCTATGTACAATTTTCATATCCATACAAAAAATAGTCTGTGCGGGGTACGCTCTACAAGTTCGATGTCTAGAATAACCCATAATTCAACAAGGTATGCCATTTTTTCTATAACTCATTTTCTAAGAAGTTCAAAGTAGTGAAACTTGGAGGAATTGCATAAACACACTGAAGAAAATTATGTACTATATAATATCTTTATTCATTACAGGTACACGGTTATGATTATTTCAAGTTAGGGTTTTTGACTAATCCAAAACTAGTCACATGAGACTAAAGTAAAGTTTGATGAAAATGATAGTCTCTTGTTGTTAAAGTTAAGGAAGGTTTGTAGGTATGTGATCATATACACTAGGTCTATTACAGAGTTACAAATCATATTTGGATGATGAAATTGATGAGATATTTTGGTTGAGGTTGAGGTACAGGTTGGTGCACTTGTTTATGGTATATGTTGATTACAGGTTGAGGTACAGGTTGATGCATGATTGATGCATGCTTCAAGTTATTGGTACAAGTTGTTTGGTGCAGGTTGATTGGTATAGGTTTACAAGAGTATATATCACAATGTAACAACCCTAGTTGAACAAATGTGAAGGATTATTAAGTAAAAATTTAATTAGGGGGATTAATCGTCTTAATATGATATTAATTAAACAGGATAGGTATAATAAAACTAATTAAATAATTATTGATTAATTAATGATTGCAATTTGATAAATTAATTGATTAATTAAACTACCTATTACATTTAAAAAACATGAGTATTAAATTTAATAAATTAATAAGTTATATAGTTAAATTGAAAGGTTACGTACACAACAAGGGATAACTTATTAATTACGGAAGGATAAGATATTAAAGAAAGGGGGATAAGGGGCATTAACGGGAAAGGATAAGAGGTAATAAATGGGTTAGGTAGGGAGTAAATGAGGGGGAGTTGGTGAAGGAGGGATAAGGAAGGGAAGGAGGTGGACGGGAGGCATTCTACGGGGAGGTTGGGGGGATGAATTTTGGGAGCTCTGGATTTGCAGAGAGAGAAGTGAAATTTTGGGAAGGGGATTGTATCAGTGCACCTGGGTTGCTATAGTTTTTGGGCACGGGGGCTAGGATATCCTTATGATATCCTGGAGCTAGGGAGTTACCTAGTTGGCAGGGAGGAACTAGGTTTTGGGTAGTGTTTTGTAGAAGCGGTCAAGGAGGAAAGTGACGGATAAACAAAGGTTATTAGCATCAGGTTTAGGTATTTCAAATTTTTCAATTGTTTTTAATCAGTTATTAAATTTATTATATTTTGTTAAATTTAAGTTAACAAAGTTATTATTATGAAGAATATTATTCTGTTATGAAGTTTAATAGATAAATTGATGTTTTAATCTCTTCGTCCCCTTACATATGGTATCAGAGCGTCTTAGTTCTAAATCTAGGCCTATGGGCCAAGTTCCCAAAACTCCAAGCCCTAACTCCTGCAAACAAAACATAGAAACTTTAATAAAAATAAATAAAATAAAATAAATAAATGCAATACGAATTTACTGAAGTAAAAAAAGCAACTAAGTGTTGTTACACAAACCACCTCCTGAAGCACGGCCTATCTTAATTTTAGCTGCCCAAAATTTCGACCAAACCACACTGCATAGAAAGAGGAGGTCATTAGCTTTCCCAACATAGTTGCCTGTTTAGGACTAAAAAAATGTTGATTCAACATGTGCACGAATGCAGAAGCGAGAGAAAATACACGGTCGAGAATCAAAATTTATATTTTAAGCAATGCAATATAATTTCAGTATCGAATCTCACTTGAACGAAACCATTTTGCAGTCAGCCTTCAAAAAAATGGCCCTTTAAGACCCAAAAATAGAGAGAATTCTAGAGCAAAATGTTAACAAATAAGAAATAAAGAAAAAAAAGGTGAATGTAGAGCCAGCAGTGATAGAAACATGCGTTGAGCATCAACAAGGAACACTAATGATAATGGAACTAATCCTATCACTCTTTGCACACTCAATCCGCTTGTTTCACTGGAAAACAATTGAACATGAGAAATGGCATTTGACCGTGGAAAGAAACTTAGATAAAGACCGTAAAAAGAAACTTAAGATAAAAACCAGTTGAACAATATTACAGCGAACAAGAATATGAAAATGGATAGGTTTTTTTTTATTTCCTATCTCAATGGTTGAGATATCACTTCTGTTTATATAGATAATTGCATTTCTAATTTTATAGCAGCCAAAAGAAAAAGAGACGTATATCGCTTCTGTTTATATCGACAGTTATATTTTTTATTTTATAGTAGTCAAAAGAAAAAGAGTCATACATACATATATACTGGTAGTTATCATATTTAATTAAGTGAAATTGATGCAGGGAATATTAAGGAAAACAATAGGTAAAACATAGGAAAATAGAACTATATACTATTAAATGCATATATATAGTTATAGATTATTTACCAACAAATGTAAATAGAAAATACAGAGGGTCCTCATTAAAATCACACTGTAGATTTAAGTATGCATTTACATTTTGTAAAATACTTTTTTCAGATATAGGCGAAACGATAAAAGCCTTTTAAAAGAAACTAGAGAGAAAAATAAAATCTCTTTATTTCCGTGTTAACAGTCCAAAAGCAAAATGGAAACCCATAAAGTTATGTTCAACATTAAAAGACTTACATAACTATGTACAAAGATACCATGAAATTCTATCTATGGTGAATCCTGTATCCCTAAGTGAAA
>ML784929.1:441771-460279 GCA_009831015.1 Picea engelmannii
TTAAATGTTATTGATGATGATGTATATGATGCGACACATTGTGAGAATGTGAATTAAATGAATGTTTAAATGCTATTAGGATGATGTTGGATATTATGCAATCTAGTTTGAGTAAATGATAATCTTGTGAATGGGTGTCGAAAATGAATTATGGGATATTATGAGATCTATTTCTAATTGGAAAACTTTGATGTTAACTTATCGGTACAGGGATACCGAATTGAAATGATGCTAGTATACAATTACATGATAATAATGCATGGAAATGTATGAGTTTGTGTTACAGACTAATCTGCAGGTTATGGGCTATGAAATAGCCAAGGGATATTGATGTTGAAAGTCGATATCAGGACCACTAACCGAGAAACATTATGGTGTGAATATTGTATGTGAAATTTATATTGGTTTGGATGCATTGCTATGATATGTGGATCAGTGCATGATTTCAGTTGATGACACTGCCCAAAATTGAATAAACGATGACAAAACCTCCAGCAACATGGTGCCACTGTATATTCCATTGTAGGGTGTGGTCCCTAGTCCTGTTAAGAGGGGTGGAGGCATTTCCCACCGTGTATCCTCCATTGTAGGGTGTGGACCCTAGTTATGATTAGGAGGGGTGGGGGCATTTCCCACCATGTATCCTCCGAAACCTGAAGTCATGGGAGGACAGTGTTAGTTCACGCTCCCCAAGACGTGTGATGATGACTGTTAGATTCCTGCTAGGGAAGCTTGGTCGAGATAGTGACACTTCCTCTTATGGGTTCTATTTGGAGCTAGGTCAAAATAGTTGATGTTCCAAGATAGTCTAGTAGAGGAAGGATAGGAATGGAGATGGAAGTAGGTTAGGGAGGAAGGATGAGTAGTAATAGTTTAGAAAGTATGGAGATCTGTGTGGAAGTTAATGTTTTTCCTTATGATATCCTAGAGCTAGGGAGTTACCTAGTTGGCAGGGAGGAACTAGGTTTTGGGCAGTGTTTTGCAGAAGAGGTCAAGGAGGCAAGCGGTGGATAAACGAAGGTTATTAGCATTAGGTTCAGGTATTTCAAATTTTGCAATTGTTTTTAATCAGTTATTAAATTTATTATATTTTGTTAAATTTAAGTTAACAAAGTTACTATTATGAAGAATATTATTCTGTTATGAAGTTTAATAGATAAATTGATGTTTTAATCTCTTCGGCCCCTTACACACAGTGATAGTGTGAAAGTGGTTCCATCATTCCACTTATATGTCAGGGCGGTTAGATGGGGCAAGGATAGGTGGTTGTAGCCACCTTCCGGTTGAAGTCAGAGCACATAGGGGGTTGTAGAATCCTTCTAGTTGTAGCCAGATAATTGGGGAGTTGGAGCTTCCCTCAGGTTGTAGCCTGAGAAACTACGGGGTTGGAGCCTCCTTCTAGTTGTAGTTGGAAAACAAAAGAAGTTGGTGCTTCTGATGAATGTAACTCTTCAAGACATATAAGAAAAAACATTATGTGGTTTTCTCCCACTTTGGGTTTCCACGTAAAAACACTGGTGTACTATGTATGTGTATGATTGTTCATTTATTCATTGTTTATTTACTCTGCAAATATTGGATGATAATGCTACATTGATATAACACTTACATTATATGGTTAAAAAGGATTACATTGCTCTATTACTGATTCACCCCCCCTCTCAATAATCCAACAATTTGTATCAGAGCAGGTTCTTTCATAAATTGGTTTAACTACTAAAAGGTAGATCATGGAGAGAAACGACATGTATAAAAATGGAATACCATAGTTTGATGGACGCAGGTATGCATTTTGGAGCATAAGGATGAAGACATATATACAAGCACAGAGATTTGAAATATGGAAATCAATTGTAGATGGATACATATAACCAACAGTTCCATTCACAAATGACAAAGCAATGAAAATAGGTCAGAATAATTCCAAAGCCACAAATGCACTTCTAAATGGTCTTGGAGAATCAATATTCACCAAAACTGCACATTTTAAATCCGCTAAAGATATTTGGGACAAACTTCGAAATATTTATGAAGGAGATTCAAAAGTCAAAGAAACAAAACTTCAAACTTACAGAGGTCAATTCGAACAACTAAATATGAAGGAAGATGAGAACATTGCAGCTTAATTTTTACGATTCGATGAAATAGTAAATGCAATCTTGGTATTGGGAGAATAAATTAAAGAGACTGTAATTGTTCAAAAGGTACTAAGATCTCTTCCTATGAGATTTTACCCTAAGATATCAGCACTAGAAGAAAGAGCATATCTAATCTCAATAAGCATGCACGAACAACATGGAATCTTCACAGCATATGAAATGAGAACTGAAGAGGAAAATCCAAATATAAAAGAAACAACCTCCAAAGCATCCAAAAGGTCAAAGAAAAAGGGAAATAAAAAATAAAAAGAACATAGCATCATCAGTGATATCCCAAAAGATGATGAAGAAGCGACCAACTTTGCCAGAAGATTGAACAAGGGAATCAACAATAGGTATAGAGGTAAGCTTCATTTGATTTTTTTAAATTATGATGGTATTGGTCATTTTGCTAACAAATGTCCTCATAAGAAAAAGAGAAATGATGAAGGTTACTCAAATAGAAAACAAACATATAAAGGAAAAAGAACCACAAAGAAAATTTTCAAGAAAATCTTATGCACCAAAGGAAACATCTCATCATCAGACGAAGATGAAGTCAGTGACAGTGAGATAGAAATAGTTCTATTCATGGCGGTAGAAGACTCTGATAAAAAAGACTCCTAAGAAGAATATGAAGACACTGAAGAAGAATATGAAGAGGAATAAGTTTACTACCAAGAAGAATTGTTGTGTTCCATAGAAGTTATTAGAAGAGAAAAGAAGAAAAACAAGAAACTACAACAAGAACTAGACAAGAAAGAAGACATTGAGGAACTAGAACAAATGATCACAAATTTGAAGGTTCAAATTTAAGAAGATAAAATAATTGAAGAAGAACTCAAAGAAAAACTAGAATGAATAGACTGGATCATTGGAAACTTGGAAGCATAAATTGTCATATTAAGAAAGGATCCTCAAAAGAAAAATATGCAGAACAACTCAAAAGTTTTGAATGACATTATCATTAGTCAAAAACCCCATCATGACAAGTCCGGACTTGGATACAATCAAACAGAAAAGGGATCAAGATCCAAAACAACATAACAAGAAACATATCCAAAAATCTATGCAGAAACAATCAAAGGGGATAAGATGGTCTACAAGAAAATTACAGGGACAGTCCTCCACCGAGAATATTCAAATTTCAGAATCAACGACCGATAGAAACATATATGCCTCGAGAAGAAGAAGGATTCATAGAAGTACTTCCTTTCATAATATCTTCAACTCACAGGTATCAAACTATTTTTTTGGTTTATGTTAGGAATGTAATAATTTTGGACATAAAGTTGTGAATTATAGAGATAACAACAGGAACATAAAAAACTTTGAAAGTCATACACAAAAGGGTTATCCAAGAAGGCCTAGTGAAACCCAGAGAATAAGTTACAACAAGGTTGAATCTTTGACTACAAATGTAGCAACTTTGGACACATGGCCAAACATTGCAGAATGACAGTCCCTCCTAGGGAACCACAATAGAACAAAAAAAGTCACAGACAGGAACCTCAGAAAAGGAAATGGATAAGAAAGCATAATTAATATAGCAATGAAGAATGGACACTCGCTCTACAATCTAAACATAAGAAACGTGGTCGGTATGTTGACAATGGATTTTCAAAACACATGAAAGGTGATAGAGATAGGTTTCTTACATTAATAAAGGAAAGAGATGGATCAGTCTCCTTCGGAAATGGTGATTCAGCTAAAATCACTGGAAAAGGCATAGTCAGAATTGGGAACAAGAATACCAAGGCATAAAATGTTCTACTAGTAGAAGATATGAAACATAATCTTCTAAGTGTGATTCAAATGTGTGACCAAGAGAATAAAGTTAATTTTGATTCACAAAAGTGTGAGATAAGAAAATAAGGTTTTGTTGGTTGGGGAGCCTAATTATCTTCCTGATTCAAAGGTCCTTGCTTTCGGCCATGTTTATACCCCATGAAGACTTTACACCCCAGAGTTATGTACATTATTCCACACGGGGGAGTGCAGAGGGGGGGTACCCCCTCTACGGGGTCTGGGGGGTTTGGGGGCGAAGCCCCCGAAGGAAAAACTTCCTTGTAAATGTATATTGTAATTTCATTGTAAATCTAGACCATTCATTATAACATCGCAGATATAATGGTAGAAATTATGTTAGCATTGTTTTCCCTAGAAGGCAACCCTGTGTTATTAGGGAAATGTATTGCAGCTATGCATTATGGCGAGTATTGTATTATGAGAGAGGAGACTGTGAGAGAAAGAAGAGGAATTTACAATGGGTTTTGCTATAGTTTATATCCCTTCATTTGCTGGATAATAATAAAGGAAGGACCTGGCAATTTCTCTGGTGGACATAGACCACACTGGGTGAACCATGTAAATCTATGTCTTTATTGTATTGTGTATCTTCTATGTTTTGTTTCTGCATTTTTTTTATTTCATTTCTCCACGATCTTTTTTTTCTAACAATTGGTATCAAAGAGAAAGCTAACTCGTAGGAAAAGAGGTTTCCTAGTTCGAGTGGGAGCAATGTCGAAAGATGGAAAGTTTAGGGTTGAGACATTTAACATCCAAAACTACCAATTATGGAAGATGTAAATGGAAGATTATTTATATCAGAAGGATCTATTCCTACCATTGGGTAGAGTAGCAAAGAATCCGACATCCATGAAGGAAGAAGAATGGGATATTCTTGACATAAAGGCTCTAGGAACGATATGGTTGAACTTGGCAGCATCGATGGATTTCAATATCTTGAAAGAAAAGACAACGAAGGATCTCATGGACGTGTTGGCTAAATTGTATGAAAAACCCTCGATGTCTAATAAGGTATTTCTAATGAAAAGCTTATTTAATATGAAGATGTAATAAGGTGGGTCTATTGTAGATCATTTAAATGAATTTAATATGGTTACTAATCGACTAAGTTATGTAAAAGTGGACTTTGATGATGAGGTTAGGGATCTTCTAATCTTGTACTCATTGCCAGAAAGCTGGAACGGCTTGGTCATGGCTATAAGTAACTCTATCTCTAGTTCAAATACTTTAAAATTTGATGATGTTGTTGGTGCTATCCTTAGTGAGGAAATGTGATGGAAAAGCATAGGTGAGACATCAAGTAATGCATTGAACATGGAGAACAGGGGAAGAAAAAAGGATAGAGGACATGGCTTGGGGAACCATGGGAATTCTAGGAAGGGCAGATCCAAATCCAGACTTGGAAAGATAGAGTGATTGATGAAGGAGCATCTCTCCAAGCAAGCCATGCGCTAGCCAGCTAGCCCACTCAACGCATTCAAAGTGCACATTTAAGGAAGAGGTGCCAATCCTCTCACATTTTGAATTTGAATCAAAAACATTTAATGTATGTAAGTTCGTGGAGCCATAGATCCATGCCTTTGAGAAGGCGTTAGGTAGAAGTATCCTTTAATGGTTGTAAGGCTAAGATCTAGATCTAATCTGGACTAGACAACTATTAATTGTAAATTCAATGTAATTGAATCTAGTAGGTAGCTTGGAGGGAAGAGCTCGAAGAGCCCCTTCATGTAAAAGACTTTTTTGGATCTTGTTTAGACAGAGTGCAAGGTAGAAAGAGTTAGAGAAGAGAGCAGAGAGGAGGAGCCAAGACTCTGTCAAAGTCTGAGCTCAAGAACACCTCGTAAAGGAGGCATTTGATATTAATACAAACCCGAGCAATTTTTCCTGCATATTGTCTGTGTTGTGTGAATTTATATGTGTGTTCTATTTATGCTATGAATGTGTGTTGTAGATGTGTGTTTACAGGGACAGATAAGTTATGTTATTTGTAGAGTTCTTTAATTTCAGGTTGGATTTCTTTGAGGCTTCATGCCAAGAGGGCATGACAGAACACTACGGGTTCTGATAGTCAGTGCTTAGAGAGCACCTCCAATTCTGCGGAATTTGGACAAGGACGTGCTAGGAGGGCACACCAAATGAAATCATTGACTCAGAGGAATACCTCAAGGTTGTTGAATACCTTGGAGGTGAGACTATGCAGAGGAGGACATAGTAGAAGACAAAATCTCTGAGGAGTTTTGTAGAGCTCTGCCAAGAGGGCATTGAGTAGGTTCATAGAGTGCACAGAGGAACTTTTTTGAGTTCAGGAGGAAGATAGAACTACTGAGGGTTCTATAGAGCTCTTCCAGGAGGACATTGAGCACAGGCACAAAGTGCTGAGGAGGAACTCTGTTGTGAGTTCATGGAGAAATAGAATCATTGAGGATTCTGGACACTTTGCCAGGAGGGCATTGAGTAGGTGCCAGAGTGCACAAAGAGAATTCTTTGGGTTAAGAGATATAGAAGAGTCCAAGGAGGGATATTCACAGGGTTGTTGAACACCCTGCAGACTCAGCAGGAAGTTTTCTTGGGAAAACGAGTGTCAAGAGGGGTAGCACCATTGAGCGTGTAGAGACTCTGCTTGATGCACAGAAGTCAAAGAATCCTTTGAGGATTTAAAGAGAGAAGCTTAGGTGGAGTAGTTCTTTTATGCATAGGTCATAGATGAAAATATCGCAGAGGCCAAGGAGCTCTTTGGAAAGTTTAGAATCCCAAAAGCTTAGGAGGGACAACGTCTTTGAGTATGCAAGTGAGACCCAATGGTGTAAAGATCGTAGAGGAAAAGAAAAGGTCGAAGCCTTTGGAATTTTCAAAGTCTTCCAAAGTTATAGAAGAAAGCACATGCTCAACAGGAGGAGCACAGTTGTCGTCGGATCAGCTGAGAAGATTGGGACCGTGGATTCGTGTCCAAGTAGCATAGGAAGGGCACAATAGAAGAATAGGTTTGAGTCTTCAGATCTAGGTACATGGACCGATAGCTGTCGGATCTGTGGAAAGCTGTACGAGGTTTAAATCCTCATGCACAAAGAAGAGAATCCAAAAATTCCCAATAGGGTAGAGGTATCAGGATTTTGAACTTCAGGAATTCATAGGTTCAGAGGATGAAGGACCAAAGATTAGGACTGATGGGTCTTGAAGTCCCAAAGGTAGCTAAGCCATCCATCTAATAAGGACAGGTGTCATGAGATCCTTTCATATCAGGGATTTAGACATTGGGAAGCAGAGAAGGGAGTCTTTCGAGTTCGCTAATGGTGAAGTCCCGAAACGATATGGACCGTTCATCTATGGAGGACACATGGAGGAGATTGGGGAGTCCACCGAGATTTTGGATACTGGGGATTCAAGAGAATAGAGGATAAGTGTCGTAGGGGTCGTGAAGTTCCAAAACACGAAACCTTGAAAACTCTGAAAGAACAGGGAGGACATGTGGCAATGATCCAGGCATCGGGAAAATTCCCAAAAGGAGCATTTCGACATTTTGGCTATCAAGAATGCGATAGGTAAGAGTTTGAAACTCTTGACCCATAGAATCCTGAAAGAATCTGAGCCATTAGACCAAGGGAAGTTTTGAGTCGTTGATCTTGTTCAGAGGAGGAGAATCGGAGGGTTCGAGATTTCGGTACTTCGGTAATTCGGCGACCGAGAGTACAAGAGGACAGGGAGAAATTGTTGCACTGAGATTCACAAAGTTATGAAATGCGAATTCCCGAAAGCATAGGAGGAATAGCGCTGGGACATTTTGGCATTTTGGGATTCGGCTTTTTGGCCATCTCGAGGACAAGAAACCGAGCATTTCGGCGTTGGAAACCCTGAAGTCATGAAAGCGACATGTTGTTGGAGTGAGGCTGCAGTCGCACTAGGTATCGAGATTTCAGAAATTGGCATTTCAGGAATCCTATAGCCAAGAAGTGGGATACTTGATATCGGAGGTCCCAAAATCGCGAAATGCGAAGAGTTGGGGAAAAGTAATCCTTGGAGGAGAAATCTGGGGATCGAAATTTCAAAATACCAAGATTCGACATTTCGAGAATCTCGAAGAATAAGAGTCGGGGCTCATGGAGTCGAAGGTTCAGAAGAAAACTACGGTCATATGAAGAGTGGTCACATGGACCTAAGATATGGCCTAGGGGGCTAGTCGTCGTTGAGTGCTATTTCGACATTTCAACATTTTGGGGATCGGGGGATCGGGAAGGAAGAGGTTCTTGACATCAGGACTCATGAAGTCCTAAAACCTGAAATTCCATTTTAGGAAAAGGTCGTGGTCATGCTAAGGTCGTCTACAGGTGAAATCTCACGCCTGTTGCATGCTTGTGCAAGTGGATTTTCATGAAGGACTTGTGGATCAAAGATTTGAGGTTCCTGTAGGGAATCAAAAGAACCGATTGGGCTCGAAGGTATTAAAGAACGATCCTTAGACCGGGAGGTCGACCAGTACCTGCTCTTGTAGGGGGGGTGCTGCATCATTAGTGGTATCAGAGTTGAATCTTTGTTTGTATATTTCAGATAGAGGAAGCAAGAGAAAGAAAAACTCTAGTACACATCAATTTGGTATTAGAGGTAGCTTGCAGAGACAGGCGGAAGAAGGTAGAGTAATGGAACTCTATGGTAATTGTTTGTAGGTATGCAACAATCAAGAAGACAGTCTGGTCGACTGTAGGGGACGCTGGAAGCACTCGGGTTTGTGGAGTGACAACAACAGATTTTCCAGGAGGGAAAATTGAAGGTAGGAATATGGATATTGAAGGCCATGAACGCGATGGAAAGAAGATCCATCAAAGGTAGAGTAATGATGCGATGTACAAAGAGCTCACCGAGATAAGAGCGAGGATGGATGAGAATTCTAAGTCGATATGGGTATATGAATGGCCCATGAGGACGAAAGAAAAATGGCCAGTCGGGGCATTGATGGCCAAACGACAATAGAGGTTGTTGAAAATATGGTTGAGGCATGCTGAAAACCTCAATAGACTAGAGGAGAAAATGGTTTAGGTGTGTGAACCAGAGGATGGGAGGAACCTTAGTAGTGAGGATGACATGGGATCAGTTGAATATCTCAAAGACTAGAAAGAGGGAAGAATAGAAATTTCCAATTGCTAGGAGGGCAATGAGATGAGATCACTACAGGATCTCATAGACTGTCAAAAGGAGAGCCAGGGAATTTCATATTGTCAAGAGGGAAATGACATGAGATCACTGCAGGATCTCATAGACTGCCAGGAGGGAAACAAAGAAATCCCATATTGCCAGGTGGGCAAGGGAGAGAAACTGAGGCCATATGAGAGTCTCATGAACTCAAGAGTGAGTTCAGATCAGAAAGGAGTGATGAAAAGTAAATATTCAGGTGGTTTTACAGGCCATGTGAATGAAGATGATGACAAGTTAAAAACTTACACCATCCAGTAGGAGGATCAGAGGAATCTTCTGATCATTGGAGGAATTGAAATATTCCTACCACTTAGCCCAATTGGGGATAAACCCTATGTTGTAGATGCAACAACAATAGAAGGAGATTCGAGAGAGACTGTCATGGAAGAAGAAGAATTGGAGCAGATGTTAGAGGTTTCCCAAGCAGAAGAAGAAGAAGAGCATTCCGAGGAATGGCTCAAAATTTTCAGCCAGGAAGCCGAAACGACTGCAACATTGGAACTTGTAGTAGAAGAAGATGAAGAAGAGACAGACAGAATGAGTCTTGCTGATCTTTGTGAAGAGATTGAAGCCTTGGAGAGAAGGGTGAAGGTGCATATCATGTACGTACAACAAGTCAAGTTGGAGGTAGATGAAGGAGGATTCCAGTCTAAGGAGAAGCTGGAGGAAGCTAGAGATGCACCAGTAGGAGAACTGGCAGAAGTTATGTTGTTAGCAAAGGAAGATGAACAAAAAATCAGTGAGGAGACTGCAAAGATGGAGTCTGTAGCAGAATGGCCACTTAGTTCCATAAAGGAGGGTAAAGACAACATGGGAGATCATAGTGATCTGCCCATTTGCAAAAATAATTTGCAGCAGAGGAGACTGCATGAATAGAGCCAGCCATTGCAGCAGTTGGAAAAGGTGATCGATGAGATTAGGGGGGTGTTGATCAGATCACAAGAGATTTCCAGCAAGGAGAAGCTAATTAGAAGGGAGACTAGTAGAGTAGTAGCAAATCAAAAATAGCAACAACAACAAAGAGATGGAGCAGAGAGATAACTCCGAAGAGTTGTTTAGGATCCAGGAGGATTTCAACAGCCAGGCTGGAGAGATCATGAGCAGGAGCTCATGAATTTTGCAGTAGAGGAGTATGATGCAGGAGAATCTCTCCAAGCTAGCCATGCACCAGCCAACCAGCCCACTCAGTGCATTCAAAGAGTGCATTCAAGGAAGAGAGGTGCCAATCCTCTGACATTTTGAATTTGAATCAAAAACATTTAATGTATGTAAGGATGTGGAGCCATAGATCCATGCCTTTGAGTAGGTGTTAGGTAGAAGTAGCCTTTGATGGTTGTAAGGCTGAGATATAGATCTGATCTGGACTAGACGACCATTAATTGTAAATTCAATGTAATTGAATAGAGTAGGTAACTTGGAGGGAAGAACTCGAAGAGCCCCCTCATGTAAATGACTTTTTTGGATCTTTTTTAGAGAGAGTGTAAGGTAGCAAGAGTTAGAGAAGACAACAGAGAGGAGGAGCTGAGACTCTATCAAAGTCTGAGCTTAGGAACACCTTGTAAAGGAGGCATTTGATATTAATACAAACCAGAGCAGTTTTTACTGCATATTGTCCATGTTGTGTGATTATCTATGCGTGTTCTATTTATGCTGTGAATGTATGTTGTAGATGTGTGTTTATAGGGACAAATAGGTTCTGCTATCTGTAGAGTTCTTTGATTTCAAGTTTGAGTTCTTTGAGGCTTCATGCTAAGAGGGCGTGACAAAACACTGCGGGTTCTGATAGTCAGTTCTTAGAGAGCACTTCCAATTCAGCGGAATTAGGACAAGGATGTGCTAGGAAGGCACACCAACTGAAAGCATTGACTCAGAAAAAGACCTCAAGGTTGTTGAATACATTGGAGGTGAGACTATGTAGAGGAGGACACCATAGAAGACAAAATCTCTAAGGAGTTATGTTGAGCTCTGCCAAGAGGGCATTGAGCAGGTGCATAGAGTGCACAGAGGAACTCTGTTGAGTTTAGGAGGAAGATATAACTACTGAGGGTTCTATAGAGCTCTGCCAGGAGGACATTGAGAACATGCATAGAGTGCTGAGGAGGAACTCTACTATGAGTTCATAGAAAAATAGAATCACTGAGGATTCTTGATACTCTGCTAGGAGGGCATTGAGTAGGTGCCAGAGCGCATAGAGAGAACTCTTTGAGTTCATAGATAGAGAATATTCCATGGAGGGATCTTCATAGGGTTGTTGAACACCCTGTAGACTCAACAAGAAGTTTTCTTTAGAAAACGAGTGTCAGGAGGGGTAGCACCATTGTGGCTGTAGAGACTCTACGTGATGTGCAGAAGTCAAAGAATCCTTTGAGGATTTAAAGAGAGAAGCTCAGGTGGAGTAGTGCTTTTACGCACAGGTCATAGCTGCAAAGATCACAGAGGCCAAGGAGATCTTTGGAAAGTTTAGAATCCCAAAAGCTCAGGAGGGACAACGTCTTTGAGTATGCAGGTGAAACCCAATGGTGTAGAGCTCACAGAGGAAAAGAAAAGGTCGAAGCCTTTGGAATTTGGAAAGTCTTCCAAAGTTTAGGAAGAAACAACATGCTCAACAGGAGGAGCACAACTACTGTCATATCAACCAAGAAGATCGGGACCATGGATTCATGTCCAAGAAGAATAGGAAGGGCACAGTGGAAGAATGGGTCTGAGCCATCAGATTTGGGTACATGGACTGATAGTCGTCAGATCTATGGAAATATGGACGAGGTTTAAGTCCTCATACACAGAATAGAGAATCTGAAACGTCTCGACAGGGTAGAGGTATCGGGATTTTGGACTTTGGAAATTTAGAGGTTTAGAGGATGAAGGACTGGAGATTAGGACTCATGGGTCATGAAGTCCCGAAGGTATCTAAGCCATCCATATAATAAGGATAGGTGTCATGATATCCTTTCATATCGAGGATTCAAACATTAGGAAGCAGAGAAGGGAGTCTTTCAACTTCCCTACTGGCAAAGTCCCGAAACGATCTAGACTGTTCATCCATGGAGGACACATGGAGGAGATCGGGGAGTGTACTGGGATTTTGGATACCATGGATTTGAGAGAACATAGGATAAGTGTCGTAGGGGTCATGAAGTTTTGAAACGAGAAACCCCAAAAATTCTGAAAGAATAGGGAGGACACATGGCAATGATCCAGGCATCGGGAAAATTCACGAAAGGAGCATTTCGGCATTTCGGCTATCGGCAATGCTAGAGGTAAGAGCTCGAAACTCTTGACCCATAGAATCTCAAAAAAATATGAGTCGTTGGACCAAGGGAGGTTTTGAGCCATTGATCTTGTTCAGAGGAGGAGAACCAGAGGGTTTGGGATTTCGGTACTTCAATAATTCAACTACTGGGAGTACGAGAGGATAGCGAGAAATTGTTGCACTAAGATTTGTGAAGTTTTGAAATGTGAATTCCTGAAAGCATAGGATGAATAGCACCGGGACATTTCGGCATTTCAGGATTCAACTTTTTGGCCATCTCGAGGACAAGGAACCGAACATTTCGGCGTACGAAACCCTGAAGTCCCAAAAGCGACGTGTTGTTGGAGTGAGGCTACAGTCGCACCGGGTATCGGGATTTTGGAAATCAACATTTCAGGAATTCTATAGCCAGGAAGTGGGATACTTGACATCCAAGGTCCCAAAATCACGAAATGAGAAGAGTTGAGAAAAAGTAATCCTTGGAGGAGAAATCGGGGGATCGAAATTTTGGAATACTAGGATTTGGCATTTCAGGAATCCTGAAGACTAAGAGTCTGGTCTCATGGAGTCAAAGGTTTCGAAGAAGACTGCGGTCATATGAAGAGTGGTCACATGGACCAAAGATATCGTCTAGAGGGCTAATCATCGTTGAGTTCTATTTCGACATTTTGACATTTCGGGGATCGGGGGATCGAGAAAGTAGAGGTTCTCGACATCAGGACTCAGGAAGTCCCGAAACCCAAAATTCCATTTTGGGAAAAGGTCGTGGTCATGCTAAGGTCGTGTGTAGGTGAAAGCTCGTGCCTATGGCACGCTTGTGCAGGTGGAGTTTCATGAAGGACCCGTGGATCAAATATTTGAGTTTCTAGTAGGGAATCAAAAGAATCGAACAGGCTTGAAGGTATTAAAGAACAATCCATAGAATGGGAGGTCGACTAGTACCTTCTCTTGTAGGGGGGGTGTTGCATCATTAGTGGTATCATAGCTGAATCTTTGTTTGTATATTTTAGGTAGAGGAAGCAAGAGAAGGAAAAATCTGGTACACAATAGTTTGGTATTAGAGACATCTTGCAGAGATAGGCAGAAGAAGGCAGAGTACTGGAACTTTGTGGTGAATGTTTGTAGGTATGCATCAATCAAGAAGATAGTCTGGTCAATTGTAGGGGACACTGGAAGCACTCAGGTTTGTGGAGTGACAATAGTAGATTTGCAAGGAGGGAAAATTGAAGGCAGGAATATGGCTACTAAAGGCCATGAACACGATGGGAAGAAGATCAATCAGCAACGGAGTAATTATGCGATGGACAAAGATCTCTTCGAGATCAGAGCAAGGATGAATGAACTTTCATTGTGTATGAAAAGGAATTCTAATTCGATATGGGCATATGAATGGTCCATGAGGACGAAAGAAAAATGGCCAGTCAGAGAATTGATGGCCAAAAGAAAACATAGGTTGTTGAAAATATGGTTGAGGCATGCTGAAAACCTCAACAGACCAGAGGAGAAAATGGTTCAAGTGTGTGAACCATAGGATGGGAGGAACCTCAGTAGTGAGGATGACATGGGATCATTTGAAGATCTCAAAGACTGGCAAGAGGGCAGAACAAAAATTTCCAATTGCCAGGAGGGAAATGAGATGAGATCACTGCGGGATCTCATAGACCGTCAAGAGGGGAGCCAAGGAATTTCATATTGCCAAGAGGGCAATGACCTGAGATCACTACAAGATCTCATAGACTGCCAAGAGGGCAGTAGAGAAATCCCATATTTCCAGATGGGCAAGGGAGAGAAAATGAGGCCATATGAGAGTCTCATGAACTCAAGAGTGCGTTCAGATCAGCAAGGAGTGATGAAAAGTGAATATTTAGCTGGTTTTACAGGCCATGTGAATGAAGATGATGATAAGTTAAAAACTTACACCATCCAACAGAAGGATCAGAGGAATCTTCTGATCACTGGAGGAATTCAAATATTCCTTCCACTTAGCTTAGTTGGGGCTAAACCCTATGTTGCAGATGTAGCAACAGAAGAAGGATAGCCAGGAGAGACTATCATGGAAGAAGAAGCATTGGAGAAGATGTTAGAGGTTTCCCAAGTAGAAGAAGAAGAAGAACATTCCAAGGAATGTCTCAAAATTCTCAGCCAGGAAGATGAAATGACTACAACGTTGAAGCTTGCAGTAGAAGATGTCGAAGAAGAGACATAAAACATGAGTCTTGCTGATCTGTGTGAAGATATTGAATCCCTAAAGAGAAGGGTGAAGGTTCATAGTGTGTACATCCAACAAGTCAAGTTGGAGGCAGATGAAGGAGGATTCCAATCTGAGGAGAAGCTGGAGGAAGATGGAGATGCACCAGCAGGAGAACTGGCAGAAGTTAAGTTGTCAGTAGAGGAAGCTGAACAACAGTTCAGTGAGGAGACTACAGAGCTGGAGTCTGTAGAAGAATGGCCACTTAGTGCCACAAAGGAGGGTAAATATAGCATGGGAGATCATAGTGGTCTACCCATTTGAAAAAAGAATATGCAGTAGAGGAGACTACATGAAGAGAGCCAGCCATTGCAGCAGCTAGACGAGGTGATCGATGAGATTAGGGGGATGATGATCAGATCACAAGAGACTGCTAGCAAAGAGAAGTTGAGTAGAAGGGATATTTCTAGAGCAGTAACAAAGAAACAATAGCAACAACAAAAAAGAGATGGAGCAGAGAGATAGCTCTGAAGAGTTGTTTGGGATCTAGGAGGATTTCAACAACCAGGGTGGAGAGCTCATGAGTAGGAGCTCATGAATTTTGTAGTAGAGGAGTATGATGGAGGAGAATCTCCCCAAGCCAGCCATGCACCAGCCAGCCAGCCCACTCAGCGCATTCAAAGAGCGCATTCAAGGAAGAGAGCTGCCAATCCTCTCACATTTTGAATTTGAATAAAAAACATTTAATGTATGTAAAGCCATGGAGCTATAGAGCCATGCCTTTGAGCAGGCATTAGGTAGAAGTAGCCTTTAATGGTTGTAAGGTTGATATCTAGATCCGATCTGGACTAGACAACCATTAATTGTAAATTCAATGTAATTCAATATAGTAGGTACCTTTGAGGGAAGAGCTTGAAGAGCCCCCTCATGTAAAAGACTTTTTTGGATCTTGTTTAGAGATAGTGAAAGGTATCAAGAGTCAGAGAAGAGAGCAGAGAGGAGGAGTTGAGACTCTGTCAAAGTCTGAGCTTAGGAACACCTTGTAAAGGAGGCATTTGATATTAATACAAACCAGAGCATTTTTTCCTGCATATTGTCTGTGTTGTGTGAATGTCTATGTGTGTTCTATTTATGCTATGAATGTATGTTGTAGATGTGCGTTTACAGGGACAGATAGGTTCTGCTATCTATAGAGGTCTTTGATTTCAGGTTGGATTTCTTTGAGGCTTCATCCCATGAGGGCGTGACAAAACACTACGGGTTCTGATAGTCAGTGCTTAGAGAGCACTTCCAATTCTACGGAATTTGGACAAGAACGTGCTAGGAGGGCACACCAACTGAAATCATTGACTTAGAGGAAGACCTCAATGTTGTTGAATACCTTGGAGGTGAGACTGTGCAAAGGAGGATGCAGTAGAAGACATAATCTCTGAGGAGTTCTATAGAGCTCTGCCAAGAGGGCATTGGGCAGGTGCATAGAGTGCACAGAGGAACTCTATTGAGTTCAGGAGGAAGATAGAACTACTGAGGGTTCTATAAAGATCTTCCAAGAGGACATTGAGCACAGGCACAGAGTGTTGAGGGGGAACTCTGATGTGAGTTCATAGAGAAACATAATCACTAAGGATTCTGGACACTCTGCTAGGAGGGCATTGAGTAGGTGACAGAGCACACAGAGAGAAATATTTGAGTTTAGAGACAGAGAAGAGTCCAAGGAGGGATCTTCACAAGGTTGTTGAACACCCGACAAACTCAGCAAGAATTTTTCTTGAGAAAATGAGTGTCAGGAGGGGTAGCACTGTTCTGCGTGTAGAGACTCTATCAGATGCACATAAGTCAAAGAATCCTTTGAGGATTTAAAGAGAGAATCTCAGGTGGAGTAGCACTTTTACGCATAGGTCATAGCTGCAAAGATTGCAGAGGCCAAGGAGCTCTTTGGAAATTTTAGAATCCCAAAAGATCAATAGGGATAGCATCTTTGAGTACACAGGCAAGACCCAATGTTGTAGAGCTCGCAAAGGAAAAGAAAAGGTCAAAGCCTTTGGAATTTGGAAAATCTTCCAAAGTTCAGGAAGAAAGAGCATGCTCAACTGGAGGAGCACAGTTGCCGTTGGATCAGCTGAGAAGATCGAGATTGTGGATTCATGTCTAGGTAGCGTAGGAAGGGTGTAGCGGAAGAATAGGTCTAAGTCATCAGATCTGGCTACATGGACTGATAGCATTCAGATCTGTGGAAAGATGCATGAAGTTTAAATCCTCACGCACAAAGCAGAGAATCTGAAAAGTTTCGATAGGGTAGAGGTATCAGGCTTTTGGACTTCGGGAATTCGGAGGTTCAAAGGACGAATGAACGGAGATTAGGACTCATGGGTCCTGAAGTCTCAAAGGTATATGATTCGTCCAACTAATAAGGAAAGGTGTCGCGAGATTATTTCATATTGGGGATTTGAACATTGGGAAGTAGAGAAGGGAGTCTTTTGACTTCGCTACTGGTGAAGTCCCAAAATGATTTGGACCATTCATCTGTGGAGGACACGTGGAGGATATCGGGGAGTCCACTGGGATTTTGGATACTAGGGATTTGAGAGAACAGAGGATAAGTGTCGTAGAGGTCGTGAAGTTTCGAAATGTGAAACCTGAAAACTACGAAAGAATGGGGAGGACATGTGGCAACGATCCAGGCATTGGGAAAAATCTTGAAAGGAGCATTTTGGCATTTCGGCTATCAGGAATGCGAGAGGTAAGAGTTTGAAACTCTTGACCCATAGAATCCTGAAAGAATATGAGTCATTGGACCAAGGGAGGTATTGAGCCATTGATCTTGTTTAGAGGAGGAGAACCAGAGGATTCAGGATTTCGATACTTTGGTAATTCGGCTACTGGGAGTATGAGAGGATAGCAAGAAATTATTATGCCAAGATTCAGGAAGTTTCGAAACGCGAATTCCTGAAAGCATAGGAGGAATAGTGCTGGGACATTTTGGCATTTCTGGATTCAGCTTTTCGGCCATCTCGAGGACAAGAAATCGAGCATTTCGTCATTGGAAACCTAGAAGTCCTTAAAGTGACGTGTTGTTGGAGTGAGGTTGTGGTCGTACTAGGTATCAGGATTTCAGAAATCAGCATTTCGAGAATCCTATAGCCAAGAAGTGGGATACTTGACATCGGAGGTCCCAAAATCATGAAATGCGAATATCCGGGGAAAAGTAATCCTTGGAGGAGAAAGTTGGGGATCAGCATTTCGGAATACCGGGATTCATCATTTCAGGAATCCTGAAGACTAAGAGTTAGGGCTCATGGATTCGAAAGTTCCGAAGAAGACTGTGGTCATATGAAGAGTGGTCACATGGACCAAAGATATGGCCCAGGGGGCTAATCACCGTTGAGTGCTAGTTCGGCATTTCGACATTTTGGGGATCGGGGGATCGAGAAGGCAGAGGTTCTTGACATCAAGACTCAGGAAGTCCCGAAACCAAAAATTCCATTTTGGGAAAAGGTCGTGGTCATGCTGAGGCTGTGTGCAAGTGAAATATCACGTCTGTGGCATGCTTGTGCAGGTGGAGTTTCACAAAGGACCTATGGATCAAAGATTTGAGGTTCCAGTAGGGAATCAAAAGAGTCGATCGGTCTCGAAGGTATTAAAGAATGATCCTTAGACCGGGAGGTTGACTAGTACCTACTCTTGCAGGGGGGGTGCTGTGTAAATGCTGGAATTGTGGGAAGAAAGGACATATGAAGAAATACTTCAGAGCTCCAAAGAAACAAAGAGATGGACAATAGGAGAGAAATCAGGAAGCAAATGTAACAGGTGATGTGTTACAAGATGATTTGACTCTTTCTGTAGATAATATTTCTGAGTCTTGGGTAGTAGATTCAGGGGCTTCATTTCATGCCACACCCCATAGGAAACATTTTCTTGATTATGTTCAAGGTGATTTTG
>ML784929.1:460329-486185 GCA_009831015.1 Picea engelmannii
GACAGGTTCATTTGGGTGATGATGCACCATGCAAAATTGTTGGAATGGGAAAGGTAAAAATAAAGCAACGCAATGGAAACCAATGGTTGTTGAAAGAGGTAAGACATGTTCCAGATTTAAGGAAAAATCTGATTTCAATAGGGTAGTTGGGAAGTGAAGGTTGTGTATCCATATTTACAGATAAGACGTGGAAGGTCATCAAAGGATCATTGGTGATAGAAAAAGGAGAGAAGGTAGGTACATTGTATTTATGTACTGGTAATACTAACTATTCTATCTCTTTAGCTTCTACATGAGTGGATAAAACACTATGTCATCATAGGTTGGGACACATGAGTGAGAAGGGTATGTAGATACTTCACAAAATAAATTTGTTTCCAGATATTAAACAAATTGATTTGGACTTCTGTGAGCATTGTGCTTATGGAAAACAAAAGAGAGTCAGATTTCTCAGAGTTGGAAAAGAAAAGAAGAATGAAAGGTTAGAGCTTGTGCATATAGATGTATGGGGACCATCTTAGGTATCATCTCTTGGCGACTCTCGTTATTATGTTAGTTTTATTGATGATGCAACTAGAAAAACTTGGGTTTATTGCATTTGAAAAAAAATTGATGTTTTTGATACTTTTAAGAAATGGAAAGCTTTAGTTGAGAATGAGACAAGAAAAAGTTTGAAGTGTCTCAGATTAGATAATGGAGGTGAAAATTGCAGCAAGGAGTTTGATGATTACTAGTGATACCATGGGATTTGTAAAGAGAAGACAGTTCCAAGAACACCACAAGAAAATGGCGTGTCAGAAAGGATGAACATGACAATCATGGAGCGTGCAAGGAGTATGAGATTGCATGCCATTTTTCCCTTATAGTTCTGGGCATATGTTGTAGATAATGTTGTTTACTTAATAAACGAAGGACATTCAAGCTCTTTGGATGGTAGAATTCCAAAGGAGGAATGGACAGGAAAAAAGGTAAACTATTCTTTTTTGAAAACTTTCAGTTGTGAAGCATTTGTCCATATTGATAAAGAAAATAGAACAAAGCTTGAGTCTAAATCCAAGAAGTGTACCTTTATTGGATATGGTGTTAATGATTTTGGTTATCAATTATGGGATTATGAAAATAACAAAATCATTAGGAGTAGAGATTTCATATTCAATGAGAAGGTCATGTACAAAGATCAATTGCAGGGAAAGAAATAGGAAGAACAAAAACAAGAATACACATTGCTTGATGAGATCACAGAAAAAGAAATTCCAAAGGAACCTGAAAATCAAAATGTACAATAACAGGAGAAGAAGGTACCTCAAACACTTTCAAGTGTTGTTAGAAGATCTATTAGGTTAAGTATACCCCCTAAACGATACTCTCCATCACTGTATTATTTACTGTTGACTGATTCTGGTGAACCAGAATGTTATGAAGAGGCAATGCGGGTAGACACCAAAAGGAAGTGGGAGAAAGGCATGAAAGAGGGAATGGATTCCTTGGCAAATACACATACTTGGGACTTGGTTCAGTTTCCTATGGGAAAAAGAGCATTGCAAAATAAATGGGTTTACAAGTTGAAGGAAGAAGATGGAGGAGAAAAGTGGTACAAGGCTAGACTTGTTGTAAAGGGGTTTGCACAAAAGAAAGGTATATATTTTGATGAAATATATTGTCCTATTTTTAAAATGACTTCAATTAGAACTATTTTATGTCTTGTGGCAGTAGAATATTTTCATCTTGAATAGTTAGATGTAAAAACAACTTTTCTCCATGGAGATTTGGAGGAAGAGATTTATATGCAGCAGCCACAAGGGTATGAGGTCAAAGGGAAGGAGAATTTGGTATGCAGGTTGAAGAAGATCTTGTATGGCCTAAAGCTAGCTCCAAGGCAATGGTATTTGAAGTTTGATAGGCTTATGAAAAAACAGGGTTATAGTAGATGTCATTCCGATCACTGTGCTTATTTTAAAAGGCTAGAAAATGGAAGCTATATTATCTTTCTATTGTATGTAGATGACATGGTTGTTGTAGGGTCTAATATGTAGGATATAAATATTCTCAAGAAGAAATTAGCCAATTCATTTGCGATGAAGGATTTGGGTGCTGCAAATAAAATCCTTGGCATGAGAATAACAAGCGATAGAAAAAATCGCAAATTGACATTGTCTCAGGGTGAATACACAGAGAAGGTGTTGGAGAGGTTTAGAATGTAGAATGAAAAACGAATTAGTACACCTTTGGCCAACCATTTCAAATTAACTAAGGAAATGTGTCCCAAGACACAAGAGGAGATAGAATACATGTCCAGGGTCCCGTATTCATCAATAGTTGGCAACTTGATGTATGCAATGGTTTGCACAAGATCAGATATTGCACATGTAGTGAGAGTTATGAGAAGGTATATGAACAATCCAGGTAAAGAACATTGCGAGGCAGTAAAGTGGATTCTTAGGTATTTGATAGGTACTACTACTCATTCATTATGTTTTGGAGGTTCAAACACTTTTCTACAGGGAAATGCTTATTCAGATATGGCAGGTGATAAAGACAACAAGAGGAGAACCACAGGGTATGTTTTTACTATAGGTGGAACAACAATATGTTGGATTTCAAAACTACAAAAGGTTGTTTCACTTTCAACAACAGAGTCAGAGTATGTTTTTTCCATAGAGGCTAGTAAAGAGATGATTTGGTTATAGAGGTTTATGGAGGAATTGGGAAAGAAGCAGGAGAATAGCAAGTTGTACTGTGACAGTGAGAGTGAAATTCATCTTGCAAAGAATGCAGCCTTCCATTTGAAGACTAAGCATATATAGTTGAGGTACCACTTCATAATATCCACCTTGGAAGATGGACATTTGAAGTTGGAAAAGATACACACTAGCCAGAATCTTGCAGACATGTTAACAAAGGGAGTAACCAGAGAGAAACTAAGTTCCTGCTAAGTTTCGATTGGTCTTCAAGAATGAATATGAAGATAAGAAATTTTCCAGGTCCAATAAGGTTCATATTCCATCATACACAACAACAGTGGAGTTGTTGAGATCAGTCTCCAAATGGGAGATTGTTGGTTGTGGAGCCTAATTATCTTCCTGATTTAGAGGTCCTTGCTTTCAGTCGTTCTTATACTGCATGAAGACTTTACACCCTAGAAGTATGTACACTCTTCCACGCGGGGGAGTGAAGAGGGGGGGTACCCCCTCTGTGGGGTCTGGGGGTTTGGGGGGTGAAGCCCCCAAAGGAAAAATTACCTTGTAAATGTACATTATAATTTCATTGTAAATCTGGACCGTTCATTATAAGATCACAGATCTAATGGTAGAAATTATGTTAGGTTTTTTTGCCCGAGAAGGCAACCCTCTATTATGAGGGAAGTGTATTGCGGCTATGAATTATGGAGGGTATTGTGTTCTGAGGGAGGAGACTGTGAGAGAAACAAGAGGAAGTTACTGTGGGTTTTGTTGTAGTTTGTATCCCTTCATTTGCTGGATAATAATAAAGGAAGGACCTAGAAATTTCTCTGGTGGATGGAGCCCACACTGGATGAACCACATAAATCTGTGTCTCTATTGTATTGTGTATCTTCTGTGTTTTGTTTCCACATTTGTTTTATTTTATTGCTCCACGGTCCTATTTTTCTAGCAGGTTCATGAAAATTGATTGCAACAACTGTGATAACTTCAAGAAACATATATGTATTAAGTGAGATTGGAAATGAAAAGTGTTTCCTAGAAAAGGAAGATGAAAGTTGGCTATGACACAAAAGAATCAGTCACATACATTTTGATAACCTTGTCAAAGTCAACAAAAGGGAATCAATTAGAGAAATTCCCTAGATCACGAAACCAAGCAACACTTTATGCAAGCATTCAACAAGGAAATCAAACAAAGACCATGTTTAAATCAAAATAATATTCAATGACAAGACCACTAGAAATTGTGCATACTAATCTAGTTGGACCAACTACAACAAAGGGTTTAAATGGTGAGAAATACTTTATGTTATTAGTTGATGATTATACAAGAATGACTGCAGTTTTATTTCTCATGAATAAGTCATAAGCTTTTGAAAACTTCAAGCTCTACAAGGAAATAGTTGAAAATGAAATGGATTCAAAAATTAAATGCTTGAGATCTGATAATGGAGGAGAGTTCACTTCAAAGGAATTTATGGACTACTACAACAAGCATGGGAAAAAAAGGTAATTCTTCGTTGCTAGGACACCTAAACAGAATGGAATTGTTGAAAGAAAGAATAAGATAGTACAGGAAATGGCTCGAACAATGCTAATGGATTCCAAATTGATAGATATTTTTTGGACATAGGCAGTGCATACAACAATTCACATTCAAAATAGAGTAATTCTCAGAAACAACATTGACAAAACTCCCTATGAGCTATGGAAAGGGAGACCAACAAATATGAAGCACTTCAGAGTTTTTGGAAGCAAATGCTACATCAAAAGAGAAGATGGCAGAATGGGAAAGTTTGACTCTCGTGTGGACAAAGGAGTATTTGTGGTTACTCAAGTACAAGGAAAGAATACAAGTGTTACAACCTGAGATTGAATTTTTTCTTGGAAAGCATCAACGTAACAATTGATGAAACAGGTAGACAAGAATTAAAGGAAGAACAAAATGAATCAATGGAATAACTTTACGAAGATGAAGAAGGTGAAGATGAAGAGGATCCGAAGAAATAAGAAGAACAAGTTCAACAATTCCTTCCAAAGACACCTAGCAGATGAGTAGAGAAGAATCATCCTTCATATTAGATTATCGGAAACAAAGATGCAATAGTTGATACTATATGAAGAATTTGTTCACCAACACAAATGCACCTACCACTCTCATCTACGATTGAACCAACTTGTTTTGAAGAGGCCAGAAAGGATGAATTTTGGAATAAGGCCATGGATGAAGAATTGGATCAAATAGAGAAAAATGACACTTGGGAATTGGTTCCAAGACCAAAGGATAAGAATGTGATTGAAACAAAGTCGGTATACATGAATAAAGTGAATGAACATGGACATGTTACAAGGAACAAAGCTATATTGGTATATAAAGGATATGCACAAGTTGAAGGAATCGACCTTGAAGAGACATTTTGCCCAATTTCCAGAATGGAAGAAATCTGATTTCTTTTAGCTTATGCATGCTCCAAAAATATTAAAGTGCATCAAATGGACATAAAATCAGCTTTTCTAAACGGGGAACTTGAAGAATGAGTCCACATTGAATAACCAAAAGGGTTTTAGTTGTTAGAGAACGCAGATTATGTGTGTAAATTAAAGAATGCTTTGTATGGTCTAAAACAGGATCCTAGAGCATGGTACTCTAGAGTGGATAAATATCTACAGTAGGCAGGGTTCAGAAAAGGAAGTGCATAAAACAAACTATACATCAAGGTAACTCAATATAGTATTTTATTAATTGAAGTTTATGTTGATGATATTATTTTCAGAAGTACTGATAACATGTTAAGATAGAAACTTGCAAAGGACATGAATAATGAATTTGAAATGTCATTACTTGGAGAACTATCCTTCTTTCTGGGTATTCAGATACGTCAAATAAACCAAGGAATTTGTATTTCTCAAACCAAGTATATCAGAGAAATGCTAAAGAGGTTCAGAATGGAATATTGCAAACTAGTTATCACTCCCATGCAAACCAGTTGTAGGTTGAGAAAATATGATGATTCAAGGTCTTCAGATCATGAGCAATACAGGTCAATGATTGGTATCCTACTATATGTGAAAACATCCATACCAGATGTAATGCAGGAAGTTGGACAGGTGGCACGATTTCAAATAGGACCAAAGGAATCACATGTATTAGCAGTGAAGAGGATTTTCAAATATCTCAAAGGAGCACAAGAGTTTCAATTATGGTATCCAAAAGGAAATGATCTATCACTTATTTCCTACAAAGATGAAGATTGGGTAGGTTGCATTGATGACCGACAAAGCACCAATGGAACAATGTTCTAGTTGGGTGAGTGTTTAGTATCATGGCTAAGAAAAAAACAATCATCAATATATGTATCTACAACTGAGGCAGAGTATATTGCAGTGGTAACATGTTGTACATATGTTCTATGGATGAAACAAACTCTGATAGATATACAGGTTGAGTATGATGAGCCCATTCCAATCTATTATGATAATACAAGCGCCATCAGTATCTCAAAGAATTTGGTGATGCACTTGAAGTCAAAGCACATTCCAATCAAGTATCACTTTCTACGAGAACAAGTTGCAGAAAAGAACATCAAAGTTGAATATGTGGGAAAAAAATAACAAGTGGAAGACATATTTACAAAACCGCTTCCATGGGAAGCCTTTGAATATCTTCACCAAAGACTCATAGTTATTCCTACTCCAAAATGAATGATTTTGAATGCTTATATTATATGTCTTACATGTACACGAGGAAGCATGATAAAGAGGACAGATCAGGTTGGGAGATCATATGAGTCAGTTAGGGGGAGAAGACCCAAATGGAAATATACCTTTTACATTGATGACAAAGGGGGAGAGATTTATGCAAAGGACAGAGGCATGGTTCCAGGGGGAGCATTGGTCACAAAGATGCAGTCATGGTTTCAAGGGGAGCATGAGTGATATGATTTCAGTATTGCATCAGAGTGTTTCCATCAATGCCAATGGGGGATATTGTTGATTAATTGGATTGGTTGTCATTGATGTCAACCCTTGAAGAAAGTCTGATAGCGAATTCCAGTAGCACAAAGGTTTGGGTAATGGAACCAATATTGTTTGATGTATAATGGTATGAGTTTTGATATATTTGCAAGTAAGACTATTCTATATGGATATTACATGTCATGTCATTTCCAGTGGTATGTGGAACACCACACAACTCCTCACGGTTTGAGAGTTATGGCCTTACGAAGTTGAAGGACCCTCATCTGATTGGATCGAAATCCCAAAAGGTCAAAGAAGTCAAAGTGCTTACAAAGAATAAATTATTTAGCTAATAAAGTGAAGTGACAAAGTCAAATAGGATTATCTAATTAATAAAGTGAAGTGACAAAGTCAAATAGGATTATCTAATTAATAAAGTGAAGTGACAAAGTCAAAGAGGAATATTTAAATAATAAAGTGCAGTGGCAAAGTCAAAGAGGATTATTTAAATAATAAAGTGAAGTGACAAAGTCAAGGAAGATTATTTAAATAATAAAGTAAATGGAGAAATTTCTAATTATGGAAAGTGGTTATAAGAAGTTTAACCCTAAAATGAGTAAAATGGGTTAAGTGGTCAAGTGGCTATTGGATATACGGACAAGTGGAAAATTGAGCAAGGTTGGACATAGGTGACTATGTGGACAAAGTGGCCTAGAATATGATTCTAAGGAAGCTACATGGAGAGTATAAATAAGAGGAAAGTCTCTCTCATTTTAATTACACTTGAGAATATTGAATATCTACAGGTGAATGAGGTAACCAAAGGATATATAAGTCAAATTTCATAGGGAAGGTGAAGTAAAGAAGGCCAAAATGCAAGGGATAATAAATTCTTTTGATGATGCTTTCTAAGGTATATTATTTATAGTTGATCTCACCATTTTTGCAAGAATTATTTTTCTAGAATGATTCTGACCATGAAATTGGGAGGCAATTGAGAAAACATATCCAAGTAGATATGGTATGAATTTCAACTTGTGGTTCATTTTAGTTTTGGAGTTACACTCCATGGAAAATAGGGTTTGTGGCTAGTCCTTACACTAGTCTAAAACAAGTGTTTCGGGTAAAAACATCATTACTTATTCATAACAAACCCAAATTCAGTAAGAAAAAATGTGTTGGTTAGAGTACAGTCTTTAGTAATCTGTGTGCAATTCTTAGATCCATAAAACAAATATTATGTATGGGGCACGTTCTACAAGTTCACTCTCTAGAATAATCCAAAATTCAACAAGGTATGCCATTTTTTCTATAACTCCTTTTCTGAGAGGTTCCAAGTAGTGACACCTGGAGGAATTACATAAAACACACTAAAGAGCATTGTGTACTAATTCAATATATTTATTCATTACAGGTACATAGTTATGATTATTTCAAGTTAGGGTTATTGACTAATCCAAAACTAGTCATGTGAGACTAAAGTAAAGTTTGATGAAAATGATAGTCTCTTGTTGTTAAAGTTAAGAAAGGTTTGCAAGTATGTGATCATATACACCAAGTCTATTACATATTTACAAATTAGATTTGGATGATGAAATTGAGGAGGGATTTTGGTTGAGTTTGAGGTACACGTTGTTGCACTTGTTTATGCTATAGGTTGATTACATGTTGGGGTACAGGTTGATGCATGGTTGATGCATGGTTTAGGTTATTGTTATAGGTTGTTTGGTTCATGTTGATTGGTACAAGTTTACAATAGTATATCTCACAATGATAGTGTGACAATGGTTCAATAATTATACTTATACATCAGGGCAGTTGGACGAGGAAAGGAAAGGTGGTTGTAGCCACCTTCCGGTTGTATCCAGAGAACATAAGGGGTTGTATCCTCCTTCTATTTGTAGCCAGAGAATTGGGGAGTTGGAGCTTCCCTTAGATTGTAGCCTGAGAAAGTAGGGGGTTGGAGCCTCCTTCTAGTTGCAGTTGGAAAATAAAGGAAGTTGGTGCTTCTAATGAATGTGTAATTATTCAAGACATATAAGAAAAAGAATTATTTGGTTTTCTCCCTCTTTGGGTTTCCACATAAAAACATTGGTGTACTATGTATGTGTATGATTGTTCATTTGTTCATTTTTTGTTTACTCTGAAAATATTGGATGATAATGATACATTGATATAACACTTGCATTATATGGTTAAAAAGGATTACATTTCTCTATTACCAATTCACCTCCTGTCTTAGTAATCCAAAAAATGTAGAGGGTGGAACATTCTATTTACAATGGATATCTATCATATTCAGAGTAAATATCCAGGTTTGGTCAACCCTATCAGATGGTATTGTCCATTCCTACTATATTGATTCAAACTACGATAGAGCAATTGACATCATATCATCGAAAACAGGTATGTCGCACAAACATTATCAACCTTTGATAATAAATACTTCTAGTAAGAGAACCATTGTCCATGCCACCCAAACCGCATCGAAACTGCATAAGAATCACATACTGTCTAATCAGGATGAAACTCATCCCAATTGTCATCAGGTCATACAACGATTAAATAAAAAACATAGAATGACTTATCACAACTTGAAAAAGTTCATATGTGATAAAAAAAATACATTGGTACACTTCCTTCTAGACCTCTATGTTGTACAACTGGTCATCATGAGGTGAAAGGGAGCTTGACCAAGAAACACAAACTCACATATCACAACCTAAAAAAAATTGTTTGTGCACAACATGATCACATTTTCACACTTTTTGCTAAACACAAACATCACATGTCCAATGACAAAGAACATCATCATTTTCACCATCGATATGGTGAGGAGGCAATGCTCATAATAAATGTCTATTCCTCCTTCAACATGGCTTGTCAACAAGTGAAATTAGTTTCCAGTGGAAACCATAAGATAACTTACCACATGTTAAAAAAATAGATACGTGAGAGAAACAGGTGCAACTACATATCTCACAATGGTCATGATACTGACCGAGAGGGAAAAATAACATGTCGTAGCCTAGAGCCAACACCATGCACTGTTATCATAGAAAAACAACAAAAACTTAGTATGCATCCTTATATAGGGAAGAGATATGCAAAATAGATCTCTATGAAACAAATTAAAGACACTCCTTCCATTGCGTGTGTGATTTGCAAGAAATTCAATTTCACAAAAAACACCAAGTATTTCACCTTTGACTTGCAAAAAGAATACCTCGGCTTGACACTAAATGATATAACATTTTCCAACAGCAATATTTGTCTTCCATGCAAAGGATCACTTGAAAATGGAAAATTGTCACACTTTGAAACACCTGACCAAATAAGATGTAAAACACCACTACAATATGTAAGTACACTTACAAAACTTGAAGAGAGACTTGTGTCTCTACGAATTTCATTTTCACAAATCATACCTTGGGGTTATAAATGACCCCAAATGGGTTTAAAAATATAAATTCTTAATGTGCCTGTCCAACTAGATGTTGTGCAAAAATCCCTACCACAATTCATTAGTGATACAACGACAATTTATGTAGCTCTCAAAATATGTTTGCAATACAAGAATGCATACTAGATAGGTAAGGTGTGTGTGCACATTTTCATGAAAGCATTAAAATAATCATGTTCCATGTCTTTGTACAAAGCACAAAACATCTGTATAAATGATAAATGGAACAATGTTCTTGAACAAGGAAATAACAACTTTGCACAAACATTTGGCACTACTAGTGAATTTGATACAACTGATGAATCCAAGAATGAAAGACCTGATGAAACATTGATACATGGATTCACTGACTCACAACAAATTCATGACTTGCAAGACAAGATTTTTGAAATTGCACCTGCTGAAGGGAAACGTCCACTTGGAATATTCAAGGACAAATTTGTTGAGGAAATGAACTTCCCAACACTATTCTATGGAGATCCACATCCCAGTGACATCACATAATGATTCATCTACCAAAAAATGGTTCAATGGGAACTGCTACATTCAAGCGATGACTTCTCCTATCACATAACAAATTTGTTTTTCGAAACAATGCACATAATAATTGAGAAAGTGCTCTCTTCCATGTGGGTACGAATAAGAAAAGGCCAGCTACAAGGAAGACATTTATTGGCCAGAGATGTCAAGTACAAATAAAACCTAGAAAAAATCCTAAAATAGATATTGGATACACATATTTCAAAAAAAGTCACATCTCTCCTGACTACTTGCAACAAAACAAGAAAACTATATTTGTAATGATGCGGCAATTGGGACCCCCAACTTTTTTCATAACATTTACAAGTGCAAAGAATCACTTGGATCTATTAGTGGCTACGCTGTCTACATTATGTAGGCACAGGAAAAGGAAAAAACAAATCGATACAGTGGAAAATGATGACATTGACTACCTCATAAGAAAAGCCCCAGTGACATGTACTCATTACTATAGACATAAAATAAATTCTTTGAGGCAATTGATATGTCATGATGAAGTGTTCTTTAGAAAAATACCAGACTACCATTTTTTGACTAAATTCCAGAATAGAGGGAGTGAGCATGACCACACACTGTTATGGATAGAGGGTGAACTAGTCTATGGAAATGACAACAACTCACAAATCGAGCAGTTTCTGGGAAAATACATAACATGCAACACAGATCATTTTCATCCAGAACTTGCCAAAGTTCATAGACATTATCATACAAGAAGATGTAAAAAATGAAAAAAATCACATTGTAGATACAACTTCCCTGTGCTGCCAATGAGAACAACAAGAATCATAGAACCAATTAGTTTAGAGGACAATGTTCTCATTGAGAAATCTAAATATTTGTTCGCATTTCTAGAACAATGAGACTTTGATGACTTAATGAGCTTCTAAGAATTCTTGGAAAAACTAAATCTAACAGAAGATGAGTACATCTAAGTGATACAATCTTCACCTAAACAACTAACAATTTTCCTTAGACGAAAAATTTCACATATATGGAACAATATATTCTCCAAGGACATGTCAATTATGTGGAATGAAAATATAGATGCACAGTATGTCCTCAATTTATATGTTGTAGCATCATATTGTAGCTCGTACATGACAAAGGTTGACAAATCTATGACAAGTGCATTCAGAAGAATACACAGAGAACATGAAAAACATCATATTGATGCTATGCAAATGATACGTACACTTGGAAATACATTACTTAATCTTCAACAAATGTCTGCTCAACAAACAGTCCACATCACACTTTCCCTGCCTCTGAACTGTGGTTCAAGGAAATGTGTCTTCATAAACACATGTCCACTTGACAAGCACACATTTGTACTTAAACCACCATCTTTGCTAGAACAAGAGCCTGATAATTTAGAGGATGTGATATGTCACTCTATTATTGATTATTACCTCCAACATCCATCTCCTACTAAGCATATCTTCCTAGCAGAGTTCATATTGCATTACAAAAAAAATGGTACACCCATATCAAAAAGAAAAAAAACAAATGTAATCATGGATGATTTCAGGGGCTAAATTTCGCTCATGGGCTAATTTTCCATGTTTTTTCCAAAAATGAGATTCTCTATTTTAAAAATGATTCACCGAAATTCTATAGGATAAAATTATTTTACCTTAAAAATCGCCAAAATTTTATAAAAACTATATAAAATCCTTAGAAATTTCAATATTTTTACAAAAATATCGCCAAACATTTATAGTTGGCATATGAAGGATTAGTAAGATTCACCAAGGTTTCTACATTTTAAAATAAATTTCCATCTTTAAAATCATTCTTGAATGTAATACACTTTTTCAAATACAACAAACACACTATCTATGAAAACTATTGTAGAGAAAAACTATTGTTGTACTTTCCATTTGATCAAAATGAAAACACATTAAAAATTAACTTCCCTACATGGGAAGATGCATATATTGCTTATGAGACTACAATACAAACCAATGAATCTAGATTTACATACAATGTTAATACAACATGGGGTCATTTAAAAGGTGAAGTTCATGAACTAGAAAACCATGACAGTGTTGATGAGACATTGACAAACCATAAAACAACGAGAACTCTTTGTGAGTCATATGACTTGCAAGCATATTTTCCTTATCCTTGAGGAGCCATCATTGAAAAACGTATCAATCTTGGATTTCAAGTCACAAAAAATCCTTTATTTATTGAAAATAATGAATACTACAGAGTTAGATGATTGTTGAATCAAGAACAACAAATAATCCTAAAGGACATTGGAATTAACAAACACTTAATCATGCACACTCATGTGCAATTGTTCCTTACAGGTGGGTCAGGAACAATCAATACATTCACAATGAAAGAACTATTCCAAATGCTTATATGAATCTATGATTCAAACAATTTCACTGAACCTATGAAACCAAAGGGACTAATAGTTGCATATACATGAAAAATTGCATATAATGCAGGTGGAACGACAATCCACTCTGCATTTTTAATTTATTTTAACAAGTCACATTTTCTTCCACTCAAGAAGGAAATGTTAGATACATTTTCTAATATTTATGACGAACTAAAACTTGTCTTCATAGATGAGGCATCTTTGATTGGAAGTTGCTTGTTATATTCCATTGACAATCGACTAAGAAACATAAAAACTATACACACAAAATACTTTGGAGAAATTGGCATGATATTATGTGGGGATCTTTACCAGATGCAACCCATCCAAGATTCTCTGATATTTGAACAACCTATGGTCAACATCTAAACAATGATGCATGACTTATGGAAATAAAATATAAAATGATTTGAATTACATACTACAATGTCCCAGACAGATGAAACATTTATTACAATTCTGAATAGAATGCAGACAAATAGCCAAACATATGATGACTTAACATATATCAATTCAAGGTGCATGCGACCTGCACCAACAGACCCAACCTTTCCTTACTTTTTCTACACGAATATGGATGTTTCAATGCATAACAGGTACATGCTAGCTCTCATGCCTAGCGATGATATCATCATCAATTCAATTAACCTTGAAGAAGACAACCATGGCAATGTAATATGTCATCAACATACAACCACTTTGTCTTTGCAACTTGTCTTGAAATTAGACATGCTAGTTGAAATATATGCCTGCAACTATGATTCACAGGATGGCTTGGTGAATGGTATAGATGGAATAATCGAAGATTATACCAAAACATAAAAAGTTGATGTCCTCTAGATTAAGTTTCATGAGCCGCATATTGGCCACCAACAAGCAAACAAGTTAGCTTATCTATATAATTCAAACACTACGTGTGATTGGACACCTATCTTACAAATATAAAAACAAGTATCGACATTGGAAAAGACAGGTCAACTGAAGATTCGTAAACAATTTCCAATTAAACTTGCATGTTCTCTTACAGTCCATAGATCACAAGGGATAACACTTGATAGTGTTGCGTTCGACCCTACTAGAATTCAAATACATGGACTTTTATACACAACGTTGTCCCATGTCAGAAGTATAGACTCGTATTTTCTAAGCTCTCTTGCAAAAGATAATTTCAAAGTCAAACATAAATCTTATATTGAGACGCAATGCCTTAGGACTAGTGAAAAATGGCATCTACAATATGATTACCAATCTATACAAACAAACTCATCTTCATTAATTGTCTCAATTAACATATGCAACCTACATGCACATATGGATGATATACTCAAGGAATATGACAGAATGCAATTTGATATTATGTGCTTGTAGGAAACATACATGACATTATGCATGCAAAAAAATCAATTTCCAAATCACAATTTCATATCAAGTTACATTACACATGGAGTGATGATATTGGTGAAAACACTTGTGACAATTTTGGAGAATATGCATTTCAAAAAAAACAATGTTGAGATGGTGATGGAAAGAGTAGTTTTCCATGAATAAAAAATTTCAATATTGAATCTCTATGCCGCTCCACATGCAACATTTCCCAACATACTAGATTTTATTTCAAATGCATTACAACATTTACATCTGAATGAAACTGACGCAGGGGTGTGCCTCCTAGGCACCTCTGCTCTCACAGGATCTTCTTCTTCTCGCCCGAAGAACTCCAAGGTCCTTCTATTTCCCTATCAGGAAATCTTCACCCACAGTAATCTTTCCCCAAGGTCTCCCCTTTTCCACCAGGAGATGGGTTAAATATCGCTATCTCGCGAGTTCGTGACTTAAACCTCCAACTCTTCCTTTCAAATCTTCTGATACCCGACTTGGCGATATGGGTATAGCTCCTTTCCTTTTTAGCGTCCTCACCACATGCAACCATAGGCTAGGCTTAAATGTTAGCTCCTCTCGCAACTCCCACCCTCGTGAGTTTGTGAGGTGAACTCTCGTGCCTCTCGTTGCGATCCTCTGAGACATGATAGGTCAATGCTGAGCTGACTCCTCCCTCGATGGATTTCACTACTCGCAACCTCACAACCTCGCAACCTCGTGGGCTGAGCCATTGAACTTTTACCCTCCTATTCCACGAATCCCTGATATATGAGGATTCAACGGAGTGTTGACTCCTATCTCCAAGCAAC
This sequence comes from Picea engelmannii, assembly GCA_009831015.1. NCBI lineage: Eukaryota > Viridiplantae > Streptophyta > Pinopsida > Pinales > Pinaceae > Picea > Picea engelmannii. Next base: position 475,552 of record ML784929.1, read on the forward strand.
GTGTGTCCACCCATCGACAACGCGGTCCCACCTTATGCTCTGCCACGTGTCCACATGAATCTCGGCTCCTCGGTACTTCGTGACTCGCAAATCCTAATGCCAATATTTTGGGACTTCTCACGGTGAGATCCCGATGATTTTTTTTGTGCCACTTGTACTCCACTCATCGACTCTGATATGGCCCACACTATCCTCCATTTGTCGGGATATCATTTTCTCGCAATCTCACAATCCCCACGTCCAAAATCCTTGAGTCTTTTCTCATGAGGTCTTGATACATGATCCCACATGCAGATCCAATGGTCCTCCTATGATCTGGATCCAACAGTTATCCTCCTTCTCGTGCCTCACAACCTTGCGACTTGGAATAACCAATGTTTGGACTCTCAACCTGCGAACTCCTGAGTTCGCGAGATCTCTTGATCTCTCGCCACCTGTCCTCCTCATTTGGATGGCTACAATCATCTCGTCCTTCGCTGCTTCACATCCTCATGCCTCACAACTTTGAATACCCAATACTTGGGCTTTCACTCTGCAAACTCCCGAGTTCGCGAGATCTCTCGATCACTACGACCTATCCTCCTCAGATGGATGGCTACAGATCCCTCGCTACTTTGTCGCTTGTGAAACTAAAGGACTTCCCTTTTGGTCCTCCAATGTCCGAGTCTGCAAGATGAGAGAATCTCCTTACATGCATCCTCCACAATGAACGACTCTAATCTTGTAGGGATATCGCATCTCGCGATATCACTATTCTTGCTACACAACTTTTGGGGCTTCAACTCACGAGTCCCCGATACACGATACCACGTGTAGATCTGACAGCTCCTATGACTCTGAATCGATGGCTCTGCCTCTCTTGAGCTTCAAACTCTTCGGACCTTCTCTCTGTAACATCCTTGCACCTCTGCAAGATCTAACGATCCTCGAAACTTCACGAAATCTCCTCAGAGGATTTTGATCGTCCGTTCTTCCTTGGGTAATCCACGAAATGAAAAAGAGTATCTCTCCACGAGATTCCTTTTCCTTTTCACCAAATTGTGATGTTTCTTCCTGAATTCAAGTCACACTTGTCTACGCTAATCTTCAGCGACTCAGATGCCTATCCTTCCTGAGCTTTGCTAAATTACTTCAACCTCAACGAGGTTCTTTGCACACACTCCTTGCGGCAAGCCTGCGAACACTTCAATTGTTCGAGCTTCCTTGACTCTGCATATGCCCATAGTAGCAGTCCTTCAATACTTCTCTTAGTGTCATGAATGAGACTCTCATTAGCCTGCACACTCCTTCCACGGCTTGTATAACCCAATCTCACTCCTGGTGGTATGAGAACAAGAGTTAACTCTCTGAGCCTTCTGTCAACGGACTCCTTGCGGATGACTTCAACTACACTCCTTGCAGGAATCCTTGCTCAAGTAGAGAAACAATTGAAACTCATTCCAATTCCTCTCATATTTTGATCTTATCACATGAAATCATACACACGGCATAATGAAAAATTCATAACAGGAAGTAATATTCATAAGCAAAGCATTTAACTCACATACACAGAGAATAACAAAACAGCCATGAATCTGAATCAACTTCTTCTATTAATTCAAGATTTGTACATGGGTGTTTTCTACAACTCTCTGCTATTCTCCTATGCTCTAGATTCTTCTTTCTCCTGTTAGTTTTTACAATGATACAAATGAGGGTGTCTATATCCGGTTTCCCTCCTGCACTCTAAAAAATGTCTAATCTAAGAATTTAATTCTATCTACCTGCAACTACTACTATAAATGCCTCTTTCTATATCAGACGAGAGCGTATGGCTCGAGGTCTGATTACATTCTTACCAAGGCACCTAAATTAAATGATCTCATTTATATTCAGTGCATCAACTTCAAGGGAAAATTTTAAAATTCAAAAACTTGTGCTGGACGTCTTCCAGTTGTCTTCTACTTCCACGTTGGTTTTGCTTGTCATGAGGGATGCTCCTGCATCATACTCCCTCGCTTGAAAATTTGCATGGGATCCTGTCCATGAGCTCCTGCATGGTATGTCCATGCTTCAAAATTTCTTCTTCAGTCTCCCAGCTGGCATCTTCAACTGTATGTCCCTTCCACTTGACCAAATATTCAAAATATTATTTCCTTCTGGTTTTCTTACCCACTCTTTTATTCAGTATCTGCTCCATCTGTGGATTTTCTGCAACTGGCATCTGATTCTACCACTAGACCTCTGGTTGATCATCACTTTCTGCTCCAGCTTCATCCACTTTATATGGATATAAATCTGAAACATTAAACATTGGAGATATTCCAATCCCATCCAGTAACTCAATTTCATAAGCATTCTGTCCCATTTTCTTCAAGACCTTGCATGGCCCAATTTTCTTCATCTTCAGCTTGTTGTATGTTCCTCTTGGGAACCTTTCCTTCCTCAAATGCACTAGAACCAGATCCCTAACTTCAAACTGAAGTTGTCTCCAATGTTGATCTGCTCTGCGCTTGTACTCCTGACTTAACTTCAATAGTTGCTCCTTCACCTAGCTGTGAAGTTCCTTCATCGCTTCAACGAATTCTCCTGCACTAGCGCTGCTAGTATCAGTCTGTTCTGAATCCCTCAATTCAGAAACCCCTCTCAGCTGCATTCCATATACAATCTGAAATGGAATTTTCCCCGTGCTCTGATTTACTGAGTCATTGTAAGCAAAGTCTTCTTGCGGTAATATGCTATCCCAGTTGCTATGGTGCTCTGTCACCAAGCTCCTCAACAAGTCTCCCAGACTTCTGTTGACCACTTCTGTTTGTCCATCCGTCTGACGATGATAAGTAGAACTAAAAATCAAATTATTTCCTAGCTTCTTCCATAATGTCCTCCAGAAGTGCCCTATGAATTTTGTGTCTCTGTCTGAAACTATGCTTTTCGGCAATCCATGAAGTCAAACAATCTCTTTGAAAAACAAATTTGCGATGTGAGTTGCATCACTGGTCTTCTGGCATGGAATAAAATGGGCCATCTTAGAAAACCTGTCAACTACCACAAAGATTGAATCAGCACCTCTTTGTGTCCTCGACAATCCCAATACAAAATCCATGCTAATTTCATCCCACGACCTCTCAGGTATGGGTAATGGTTGATAAAAACCCGCATTTTGTTTCCTTCCTTTTGAATGTTGGCAAATTCTGCATCTATCCACAAAATTCTTGACTTCTGACCACATCCCTGGCCAAAATTATGACTCGCTCAACTTTGTAAATGTCTTATCATGGCCAAAATGTCCAGCCAATCCTCCACTGTGCTTCTCCTTCAACAAGTTCTCCCTCATGGAGCAATTTGGAATACATAGTTGATTGCCTTTGAACAACAATTCCTCTTGGATCACGTACTCTATCCACTAGCTTCTGTCTCTGAGAACTGGATTCTCAGCTGCTTCATAAGCTTCCTTAAAGTCTGAATCATCTGCATACATGTCCTTAAGATCATCAAAGCCTAACGTCCTAACTTTGAACTCCTGCAACAGCAAACACTTCCTGCTCAAAGCATCAACAACTTTGTTAGCAGTACTAGAAATATGTTTTATCACAAAAGTGAAATTTTGCATGTATTCAACCCATTTAACATGCCTCTGATTCAACTTTTCCTATTGAATCACAAATTGTAAGGCATGGTTATCACTATATAGAACAAATTCCTTTGTAATCAAATAGTGCCTCCATTTCTTCAATGCCTGTATGATGGCATAGAATTCCTTATCATACGTGGAGTACTTTTATTCTGCCTCATTCAACTTCTCGCTGAAATATGCAATCGACCTATATTCTTGACTCAAGACCACTCCTATGGAAAACCCGCTTGCATCACATTTCACCTGAAATGTCTTTTGAAAATATGGCAACACCAAAACCGGTTTCTCTGTAATCTTTCGTTTCAACAAATTGAAACTCTTCTCAGCCTCTTCCGTCTAGTGAAAAGATTTATGTCTTTTCTTCACTGTATCCATCATTGCTGCACTAATTCCACTGAAATTCCTGATGAATTTTCGGTAGAAACTAGCCAGTCCATGGAAACTCCTCACCTCGAAAATATTTCTCGGTGATGGCCAATTTTTTATTACCTCCACTTTATCTGGATCCATCCTCAGTTCATTTTCAGATATAACAAACCCCAAATAAATGAGCTCTGTCTTCATAAACGAGGATTTCTTCATGTTTATCAACAACTTCTCCTGCTGTAATTTCTTCATCACAACAGCCAAATGATTCAAATGTTCAGCCTTTGTCTTGCTGAAAACCAATATGTCATCCAAATACATGATGACAAATTTCCCAATGAACTCCTTCAGGACTTCATTCATCAACCTCACAAAGGTACTTGGTGCATTCGTCAAGCCAAATGGCATGACAAGCCATTCATACAAACCTTCGTTTGTCTTGAATGTTGTTTTCCATTCGTCACCTTCTCTCATATGAATATGATGATATCCACTCTTCAAATCTATCTTTGAAAAAAAATTTGCTCCACTTAAGCAATCCATCAAATCATCCATTCTTGGCAATGGGAATCTATACCTGATAGTTATCTTATTAATGTCTCTTGAATCAGTTCACATCCTCTAGCCTCCATCTTTCTTTGGACTGAGTACTGTTGGAACAACACATGGACTCAAGATTTCCCTGACCAAACCTTTGTCCAAAAACTCCTGGACCTGTCTTTTAACCTCTTCATTCTCCTGCAGCGTTAATCTATACACGGCTTTGTTTGGCAAACTAGCTCCTGGTATGAGATCAATATGATGACTCACACTCCTCATCAGTGGAAATGAATGAGGTAATTCATCCACTACAATATCAGTGAACTCTTCCAGCAGTTCCTGAACTTCTCCTGGTAAATCATCCACTCTTGTGCTAGTCAAAAAAATTCTCATCTTTCTGACCACAAAGAATTGTGTATCCTCTTTCTTCTTAACTTCTGTAAGAAGTTCCTTCCCACTCATGAGAAGTGCCCTGTTGTTCACTTCCAGTTTCACCTCCTTATCTTCAATTGGACACAACATATGAGTTCTCCCATTCCTTTTCAGGGTATAGGTGTTCATCCTCCCATCATGAATTACATTTCTATCCTATTGTCATGGTCTACCCAACAATAAATGACAGACATCCATAGGAATAACGTCACATAAAATTTTATCATTATATCCTCCTACCTTAATGTCAACTAAGAACTGTTTAGTGACATTTACCTAATGTCCCTTCTGTATCCATGAAACTTTGTATGGACTCATGTGATCAGTTGTCTCCAGCTCCAGCTTTTCTACCATCTCGGCTGAAACGAGATTATCAGTTCTCCCGCTGTCCACGATGACCTTACATGCCCAACCCTTGGTCTTGCAAGCAGTCCTAAAAAGATTGTTCCTCTGTGATGGATTCTCCATCTCCTTATCTGGCATCAAAAGGACCTTCCGCATTACTAGCGATCTTCCACCTTCAACATACTCTGTTTCAACATCTCACCTCTGTGCCTCGGTGATGTGAGTCTCTCCAGTTTCTTTCTTTTTCTCTGGACACTGGAATGACTTGTGCCCATTTTTTCCACATGTGAAGCATGTGATTACTCCACCTCTTCCTCTTCCTCTACCTCTGGTACGAGGAAACCTATTATTATCAGCATAACCTCCTCTCTGCTCAGTATGTTTTTCTCTTTGCTCAACATATCACCCTCTCTGTGAACTTCCACCTCTCTCTGTCTGAGTCTGAGGTTTCTTCCAGTCATCCTTAGGCTTCTGGTATTTATCTTGGGAAACCTATTTGCCTTTGGGATGAATTTTTCCTCTGCCTCTCTGACCTTTCTTACGGCTCAGCTTCTCCTCATCTTTCAGAGCCAATTGATATGCATCCTCCACCGTTCAGATGGTTGCCATACTTATTTCGTCTTGAATTTCATACCTCAGGCCATTCATATACCTAGCCACCTTTTCGTTATTGCTTTCGCGATGACCTGCCCTGATATTCAACCTGTAAAACTCCTCAGTATATTCCTTCACTGTCATCAGCTTCTGTCTCAGGTTCTGCATCCTCCTGAACAGAGAAATTTGATAATCCCTGGGAATGAATTTTGCCTTCATCTTTGCAATCATGCTGTCCCAGCTCTTAATTTTCTACTTGCCTTGGCAACGCCTGTCAGCTTGTAGTTCATCCCACCATAATGTTGCGTGTCCCTTTAATCTTGTGACAACATGTCTGACCTTCTTATCATCTTCGATATCCTCATAATCGAAATAAGTGTCAAGATCTCTAATCCAGTCTAACAACTCTTCTGCATATAGACTCCCTTTATAAGTTGGAATGTCCATCTTTGTTTTCAAACTCATCTGAGCGATAGCCTTAATTAAATGCTCATTGGCTTCATCTTCTGCTGGGATTTCTTCTTCTTCATGTCCAGCATCACCTTCATCCTCAGATTCATTCATATCTCCTGCATCAACATTTCGCCTTTGTCTTATCTCCATGTCCTCCATTCTGGCACGAAGATTTTGCATTCCTCTTTCCACGTCTGGATTCTGTACTTGCCTACCTCTATCTCTGGACATTTCTCTTTCCCTAGAAAATTCCCTTTCCCCCTCTGGATTAAGTGATTGTCTACCTCTTCTGCTTGGCGGCATGGTGAATTCTCCTTGTCCTCTACTGTAGAAAGCAAAGAAACTCTTCTATGCTCTGATACCACTTGACGCAGGGGCGCACCTCCCAGGAACCTCTGCTCTCACGGGATCTTCTTCTTCTCACCTGAAGAACTCCAAGGTCCTTCTATTTCCCTATCAGGAAATCTGCACCCACAGTAATCTTTCCCCGAGTTCTCCCCTTTTCCACTGGGAGATCGGCTAAATCTCGCCATCTCACGAGTTCGTGACTTAAACCTCCAACTCTTCCTTTCAAATCTTCCGATACCTGACCTGGAGATACGGGTATAGATCCTTTCCTTGTTAGCATCCTCACCACATGCAACCGTAGGCTAGGCTTAAATGTTAGCACCTCTCGCAACTCGCACCCTCCTGAGTTTTTGAGGTGAACTCTTGTGCCTCTCGTTGCGATCCTCCGAGACGCGATAGGTCAACGCTGAGCTGACTCCTCCCTCAACGGATTTCACTACTCATAACCTCGCAACCTCACAACCTCACAACCTCGTAGGTTGAACCATTGAAATTTCACCCTCCTATTCCGCGAATCCCAGAGATGTGAGGATTCAACGGAGTGTTGATTCCTATCTCCAAGCAACGTGTGTCCACTCGTAAGCTGCACGGTGCCACCTTATTCTCTTCCATGTGTCCACATGAATCTTGGCTCCTCGGCACTTCACAACTCGCGAATCCTAACGCCAATATTTTGGGACTTCTCATAGTGAGATCACGATGATTTTTGTTGTGCCACCTATACTCCACTCGCCGAATCTGCTATGTCCCACACTATCCTCTAGCTGTTGGGATATCGTTTTCTCACAATCTCGCGATCCCTACATCCAAAATCCTTGAGTCTTTTCTCACGAGGTCCCGATACACGATCCCACGTGCAGATCCAACGGTCCTCCTATGATCTAGATCCAATGGTTATCCTCCTTCTCACGCCTCGCGACCTCACGACTTGGAATAACCAATGTTTGGACTCTGAACCTGTGAACTCTCGAGTTCGCGAGATCTCTCGATCTCTTGCCACCTGTCCTCCTCAAATGGATGGCTACAATCCTCTCTCTCCTTTGCCGCTTCGCGTCCTCTCACCTCACGACTTTGAATACCCAATACTTGGGCTTTCACTCTGCAAACTCCTGAGTTCATGAGATCTCTCGATCTCTGCCACATGTCCTCCTTAGATCGATGGCTATAGATCCCTCGCTACTTTGTCACTCGCAAAACTGAAGAACTTCCCTTTCGGTCCTCCAATGTCCGAGTCTGTGAGATAAGAGAATCTCCTTACACGCGTCCTCCATAACAAACAACTCTGATATTGTAGGGATATCGCATCTCGCGATATCGTTGTTCTTGCTACACAACTTTTGGGTCTTCAACTCGTGAGTCCCCGATACACGATACCACGTGTAGATTTGACGACTCCTGTGACTCTGAATCGATGACTCTACCTCTCCTAAGCTTCAAACTCTTCGGACCTTCTCTCTATAACCTCCTTGCACCTCTGTAAGATCTAACGATCCTCAAAACTTCATGAAATCTCCTCAGAGGATTTCAACCATTCGTTCTTCCTTGGGTAATCCACAAAATGAAAAAGAGTATCGCTCCACGAGATTCCTTCGCCTTGTCGCCAACTTGTGACGTTTCTTCCTGACTTCAAGTCACACTTGTCTACGCTAATCTTCAGCGAATCAAAGGCCTATCCTTCCTGAGCTTTTCTAAATTACTTCAACCTCAATGAGGTTCTTTGCACACACTGCTTGCGGCAAGCCTGCGAACACTTCAACTATTCAAGCTTCCTTGACTCTGTGTATGCCCGTAGCAGCAGTCCTTCAATACTTTGCTCAGTTTCATGACTGAGACTCTCCTTAGCCTGCGCACTCCTTGCATGGCTTGTCTAACCTAATCTCACTCCTGGTGGTATGAGAACAAGAGTTCACTCTCTGAGCCTTCTATCAACGCACTCCTTGTGGATGACTTCAACTGCACTCCTTGCAGGAATCCTTGCTCAAGTAGAGAAACAATTGAAACTCATTCCACTTCCTCTCAGATTTCGATCTTAACACATGAAATCATACACACGGCATAATGACAAATTCATAACAGGAAGTAATATTCATAAGCAGAGCATTCAACTCACATACACAGAGAATAACACAACAACCATGAATCTGAATCAACTTCTTCTATTAATTCAAGATCTGTACATGGGTGTTTTCTACAACTCTCTGCTATTCTCCTATGCTCTAGATTCTTATTTATCCTGTTAGTTGTTACAATGATACAAATGAGGGTGTCTATATCCGGTTTCCCTCCTGCACTCTAAAAACTGTCTAATCTAAGAATTTAATTCTATCTACCTGCAACTACTACTATAAATGCCTCTGTCTATCTCAGACGAGAGTGTATGGCTTGAGGTCTGATTACATTCTTACCAAGGTGCCTAAATTAAATGATCTCATTTATATTTAGCGCATCAACTTCAAGGGAAAATTTAAAAATTCAAAAACTTGTGCTGGACATCTTCCAGCTGTCTTATGCTTCCACGTTGGTTTTGCTTGTCGTGAGGGATGCTCCTACATCAGAAACCATTATCATTCTAGGAGACTTCAATATTGACATGCTACAAAATAATGCCAGAACAAAAGAATTGGAAAACTACATGTGCAATTACAATCTTCGCTTTCTTTTAGATAAGATAAACCATGTACAAAACACACTTATTGACCATGTATGGTCAAATGTGCCCATTTCACAATACAACCTCTTTCTCTTAGACACATATTGGTCTGATCACGATACAATTAGTATTGTACTTAAATTATGAAATATACATCAAGCATATTACAAAATCATATTTCTATGTCTCAAAGCATATCTTGCTAACTTGTTTCACAAAACAAAATTATTCAGCTAGAATCATCCAACTTCTTAGTTGTTTTTGGTTTATAATAGATTTTGGACAGAAAAAAATTCTATATAGACACAAACATGGATCAAGAAAAACAATGGTGCATGCTTCTATCACTATCTTTTACTCTATTCCTTTGATTATAGTTTACTATATGTACATATTCCTTGTTTTTCCTTACATACCAATTTACATTCATGTTCATTGTGTTTTGTACTTTCCTTCATTGAAACAAACTAAAAAAACTGGAGAAGACAAAAAAAATCTTAACTAGAAATGTAGAAGAAGAGATACAAAGGGGCATACTTCTACCCGTATTCCATATTCCATTACTTTGTATTTCATTTATTCTGTGTATATTTATTCTACTGATTTGCAGCTGATTTTGTTTTTTAGATACTACATATCATCCTATTTGTTAACTTATCTTCATGTCAATTGTATCTTCTATGCTTCTACATTGAAATAAATAAAATTTTATTCCATTTTTTTTACATGTTTTCTGTTAAGAACCAAACTTCAATATAGCATAGAAAAACCTCAGGAAAAGTACTCAACGCCTTGAAAAAGAGATAATTTCAGATAATAAGCCTCTTCGAGGGGGAAACCTCCTTTTACCCCACTTAAATGTTCAAGTACAAGATGATTCAAAATGAAAATGTCTCCTTGGTATATATAGGAGACTAGGAGGTATAATTACAATTAATGGCCTAAAACCGACATAATTAAAATAACATTACTAATCTAAATTACAACTAATGGCCTAGAGCCGACATAAATAGAATAGCATTACTAATCTAATATGCCCCAATTAAGGGGTAATTAGGGCTTAACATGCCCCTCCCCTTGAGACAAGTGTTGTCTGCAACGCTTGAGTAACTCTTGATGCTTCTGTATAAAAGACTCATCTTCCTAAGTGGAATCTTCAGCCGGTAGTTTCCTCCATTTAATGAGATACTCTGAAATGGATCTATTCCTTAGCTGGTGAATTCTTGTGCCAGTGATGGCTTCAGGCTCCAATATCATTTTTCCTTCCTTGTCAAGTTCTGGCAATATAGTTTG
>ML784929.1:489339-510344 GCA_009831015.1 Picea engelmannii
TCCATTCTTGATTCACCTTCCTTGTGTCCTCATCATGAATTTCATGAGATGCATTTTCACTTTTGGGTGTCTTCTCTGTTACAAAATTTCTCAATACTTCCATGATCTCCCCTTTTAATCCATCCATCTTAGTATCCAATTTATCTTTTATTGAATCCATCAACTTAGATTCCATTGAATCCATCTTAGTATCCAACTGAGCTTTCATTGAATCCATCTTAGTATCCAACTGAGCTTCCATTGAATCCATCTTATTTTGTAGTTCATTTATGTCCCTCCGCATTTATTCACCTTCATCAAGAGTCCAAGTAGGATTTTCTGGAGGCTTATTTGGTGTAGAGTTTCCCTTTTTGGGTGGCATGTTGGCCAAGTATCACTTTTGAACCTTGATTTTGAGGTGGTTCTGATAGACAATATTTATTCTGTTGTATCTCCCAATTTTTGGCCCTTTTGGGTATGAAACTTTCTCTTATGTAATTCTCTGATATTTCTTCTCTGCAATGCCATAGGTCTGATCAAAATTGGATGTGCCAAGTGGAATTTATAGTAACTTCCCCACAACTTGCCGATTTTTGGCCTTTCCAGGAGATCTCACTTGTATAGTGTGCCCTGCACCAAAATAATTGATATAAAATTCTGAAACTTGTACCCAAAATACTACAGACTGTCCCCAATCCAATGCAACCAGTCCCACACAATGTGGATACTCTAGGAAGAAGTTATGATTGTTTTACCTAGAACACCTTCTTGAGACTAGTCAATAGGGCTAGTCAGATACCCTATTTTACAAAGGGTGTATCTACAAATTTAAGATTACCCAGAAGCTGAAATTTTTACCATAGATAAAATACTAATTTCTGTAAATGGCCTCTAGAGGGAAGGGTCTGAACCATTACAGAAATTTTTTTATAGTGAAAATTCTGCAATGACTCATTTCAGGATGATTCCAGAACCGTATCTTGTACAGGCTGTATCTCCGAAAGTATAAGGCCTCAGGAGATGAATTTTGAACCCAACGTACCTTGATCCGTCTACTAAATACCCTCCAAGAGGTTCCTTATGAAACGTTGTAGAAAAAAAGTTATAGTGAAAATTCCACGGTGTCTCAGATGTAGCAGCGAAACCCCAAGACCTTGAGCTCTGATACCATATGTTAAGAACCAAACTTCGATATAGCATAGAAAAACCTCAGGAAAAGTACTCAACGCCTTGAAAAAGAGATAATTTCAGATAATAAGCCTCTTCAAGGGGGCAACCTTCTTTTACCCCACTTAAATGTTCAAGTACAAGATGATTCAAAATGAAAATGTCTCCTTGGTATATATAGGAGACTAGGAGGTATAATTACAATTAATGGCCTAAAGCCGACATAATTAAAATAACATTACTAATCTAAATTACAACTAATGGCCTAGAGCCGACATAAATAGAATAGCATTACTAATCTAATATGCCCCAATTAAGGGGCAATTAGGGCTTAACATTTTTCGTACATAGCAACTTGGCTTCATGTCCATTGTATTCTCTGCATTGCTACGTTGAAACAAAAATAGACTATATGAAAAAGAGGATGAATCCTTATGTGCCACAACTAAGGAATAAGAAGTACAATATTCCAAAAGGTATACCAATAGTAGTACTTAATAAAACACAATGCATGTGCCTAATGTACATCCATATCAATTATGAACAATATACAATTTGTATGAATATTTATTTTTTGTCATGTTTGATGTACACATGTTTGCATCAGAAAAAGTTAGACAAGTGACATGGGCATGGGTAGTCAATCATCACAAACATCAACACAACGGCAAGGCCAAAGGTAAAGATTCATAGATTATTCTCTCTTTGTGTTTAGGAAACAAATATCCTCAGTTATTTATTTTACTATGCCATGGTAAATATTTTTATGTCATTTACAACACATGATTTTTAGTTCACAAGAACTATTGACAGGTACAAGTGAAATGCCCAACATAGTACACGGTCCAGAGACTAAGAAGTATGGTTACAAAACTCTAACCTACATACTTTATCCAAATTGTGCATCTACCTGTACATTGTTGAAAAAAAAAATAATATATATATACACATTGTCATTCACATTAATTTTCTTGTTCAAAAAAAATGTCTCCAGGTCTAAACTTATAGCACCCAATATACTATCAATAGAAGGCTTGAACAACTGTTGAATTGGACAATTGTTCATTTGAGACATAATGGTCATGTATAGAACCTACTTAGACAAGGAGAACAAAAGTATATTCATTATGCATGCAGACATGACAGACAATGAAGCCATGATGACATTAACATTGACTATCCCTACACAACTTGTCCAAAAACATGGAGAGAAAATCTTGTCAGGTAATGGGATATCCATTACAAATTTCAATATATTGTCGAAAACAATATATGACTTTGGTGATTGTGATCGAATTATATTTCTCAATGAAACAAGTGTTTTCAAACAATTTCATACGGTTTTCTTATAGTATCATTTCGTATCAAACACAACAATCAACCAATTTGTAGAGAACAATGACATTTACCCAATTGGAACCACTGGTGCAGTTGTCACATTTGCAAGAAACATTGGATCACAACATATTCTTCATATAAAATATGGAAACTTGGACAACGACAAGGCAATGGTATTGTTTTCCATACCTTTTTTTTTCCCCTTTGATTTGACATGCTCATATATCTCATAAATATTAGATAACTATTAAATTGTTCCATGGTGCAGCTAAAATTGTTCGACACCTATGCAGATTTATTTTCCTCGATGGAACAACAATTGCATAAAGGAAAATTTCCAATTATGTTGTGAAAAAATATAACGAAGAAAATAGATGTTAAAGAAAGGATATTTCGCACAACCCAATCAACATTTGTAACAAAATTGTGAACAAACATAGTACAATATCTAAAGAAACTAACTAGCTCCACAACTGTTGTACGTATACATATACACCTCCAAAACCAATTTACACACACACAAAAAAGAAATCCTTCAATAGCTTTGTGCATCTTTTTTGTTGTGCACAAAAATATTATATTTTTAAATATATTAACTGTTATGTTCATGTGGGCATGTTGAGGGTGTTATGGTTGCAGCGAATTACTACTCAACCCCCTTTGAGCCTATATGTGCCAATTGAAATTTTGTTTCTTCTACCTCTGTGTTCATAACTGATGGAACAATTGATTGTCTACGATGTGTTGCAAAATTCCCTTACATATATATTCATTGCATTAATGCTATCATCTAAACTGTCAACAACACAATTGTACATTGTACAGTTAGAAAACCTGTATTACAAGATCTGCTTCCTATGTTGACATAATTTCCATATGAAATATACCTGCAGAAAAAGGAAAAGATTGTCTACATGCTACTTGACTTTCGCATGCATATTAAATTTACCTTAAATGAGGACAATGCCATATTTCATATCGAATGAACCCAAAAAAAATAAAATTACATATCATGCATTGACAAGAAACGAAACAGTGTGATTTGTTTCTATCCATGTTACCCAATCAAGATATGAATAAAGTTTTCCACTACAATGGAAAAGTGAACTAGACACGCATAAGATTGTTGAGTCCAGGAATGCAAATCATGAGAAAAAATCTCATACAAGTATCCCAATTGTGAATAAATCAGGTCCATCATTTGAGATGCCAAAATGGGTTTCTCTTCTGAACAGTGAAATCATGAATTTTCAATAATATTGCAAACTTTGCATTGTTCAGAGTCTATTAAGTTAAATGCTGACAGTTTTTTCCAGAACTAGTAATGTTAGAAGATTATTAGGTCAACGTGATCTTTGTTCATGATAATATTAAAAGAAAATGTTCATAGTGATCTTGTTTCATACTAATATAGAAATCAACGAATTTGTTGGTGCCCATTTGGGAGTTTGGTTATAGAAGGGATACAATGCCCACTCCTTGTTGATTTTTGCTTGTGTTGTGTTTGCCAAACTTTTGATCATGTGCTTTGGTCTTGTAGTTCAAGGTTCTCATGGGCCTAGTTTTTGGATTGTGATTCGATAATAGATTTAGGATCTTAGTTCTTTTTCTATGATCTTAAAGAATATATAGGACCCGCCTTTCTTTTTAATGTAGGATCTGTGGAGAAAATGCAATATGTACTTCATTTAACTAGTTTTGTTTGATTAATGAAATTACCAGTATTCATTTTTGGAAATATTTTGAAGAATTTTTTTTTATGTCCTAGCTGAAGTCAAATGGAAATATGCTATCAACCCCACAAAATTAAATTTCAAGTTCTCCATTGCTATACTTACGCTCAAATTGACAGTACAATAACTTTATTTCAACAACCCTCCATTGATTACTATTTATCTTTTTTATGCTTGTATTACGCAAACACGTCTTTGAAACTATAGGTATGAGTCACTTTCTCTATTGCTTGATGGAATTACTTGTAAAGTTGTGTAAACAACTTCATAGTTGTTTTTGGTCCTAAAGTCTACCCATGGCCGCTAAAGGGCAGAGCTAGGACACCACAAGTTTGGAATGCTTGTTCTTTTCAATTTGTTGATTAGTTAGAGAGTTGGTTCACAAAGACAACAACATGGAGAGATTGGAAAGATGATATGCATGAGGGCTCTCCTTTCCTGTTGTTACACCAATGTAAGACAAGTGATGTACTAAAGGTAAAAAATAGAGGGAAAAATAAAACCATTCAATGAATACTCTAGTGCAAGAAGTTTAATACTTAAAATAATGTTTCAACACATTAAACAATGTATCAAAAACACAATTATTGTGGTAGGTTCCAACACAAACAAATCTTCATCAAAGCATTAAATTTTCTCACAGGCACCCCAGGTGCCCCCCCAGTCACTTGAACTAATCGATAGTTTGATCTACCAAATCAAACTCCCTATTATTGAATTGGAAGAGGTGAATATTATGGGATCTGAAAAGTGTTTTTGTGTGGATCTTGAATTGGCAAAAATTGTTGGTTATTTTAGTTTTTTTAAGGCATTATCACAGTAAGAATGTAACATTATGCTAGCCCATTGTTATCTACAAAGGTGTTGACGTCATGTCCCTCTTTAATATTGTGCATATATTACAGCTTGTCAATTTTGAGAATATTCTTGCATATAAATATGTTAAGTCATATATTTTGTCTATTTCTTATGGGTTTGAGAAACATTTGTGAGCCGAAAACACCCTTCAAATTGGAACATGGTTTACATTTGGGCCACAAAAATACTATTAAAATAAAATAATATGAATAATATTGAAATAAATATAAACAAATTCTCTTTGAACTTCAACCTGAGTCTATTTATCTCCAAGTATATTCCATAGCTGAGAATGTTTTTCCCATAGTTAGTGTGTTTCTATCGCTTGATAATTATCAGTCTAGGTGTTGTTGTGTGAGGGATAAAGTTTTTTTCTCCCTTTATTTTCCCTCTTCTATAATTACTTGTTTTTCCGTTTTCTTCTTCCCCTCTATTGTCCCTTTCTGGTTCTATACTTAGTCACATTTCTATGATCACAGGTTCCTGAGTTGATGGAATGACAGATCCTCATCTCCATATATATCCTCACATCATGATTCTGACTGACCATCATTCCTTTCCATACTTATCCAATCTTATGATTGTGGGTTCCCGGGTTGGCGCTATTGAACTCTCATGCCCCATGTTCCATGATATACACCTTGAACCCAACTCCTGTGATATACAATTCGAACCTGAACTCCTCAAACTCTCAAGCTTCACTCTACCTATGATGAGTCTTTCTAAGTCTGTCTGACCACCCCTCTTTTCCATAATTAGTCGATTCTTCACCTCTTGTTGTCACAGATTCGCGGCTTCATGGACTCCTGGGTTCACAAACGTTTCAAAGCATTTATCGCTCTCATCCATCACCGCTACCTTCACACCCTTCCCAATGCACATTAATTATTCCTTTATTAGTGAAAACTTACCACACAGATTCGAAAATATTGACATTAATAAGTGAAAATCTCAAGGACATCTCCCATTAAAATGTATTAAATGAAGATTTATGGGAGATTATATTATCATCCTCCAACATCCATTTTAAATACTATCAAGACACAATTACTGTCACAGGTTGCAATACAAACAAATATTAATCAAAGCATTAGCGTTTCTCACAAGAACCCTAGATGCACCCCAGTCGCTTGAGCTGATCGATAGTTCGATCTACCAAATCAACCTCGCTATTATTGAATTGGCAGAGGTGAATATTATGGGATCTAGATTTTTTTTTTGTGGA
Source organism: Picea engelmannii (assembly GCA_009831015.1). Taxonomy (NCBI): domain Eukaryota; kingdom Viridiplantae; phylum Streptophyta; class Pinopsida; order Pinales; family Pinaceae; genus Picea; species Picea engelmannii. The sequence goes on from ML784929.1 coordinate 495,640, forward strand.
TATTGAATTGGGAAAAATTGTTGGTTATTTTAGTTTTTTTAAGGAATTATGCCCCGCCTTTCCATACTTCGTCAATTATTCACCTCTTGTTGTCACATATTCATGGGTTCCTAGACTCCTGGGTTCACAAAAGTTTCAAATCATTTTTCACTCCCATCCATCCCCGCCACCTTTGCGCCCTTCCCAATGCACATTAATCATGCTTTTATTAGTGACAACTCACCACATAGATTAAAAAATAATGGAAATAATAAGAAAAAAGGTCGAGGACATCTCCCATTAAAATGCATTAAACCAAGATTTATGGGATTTTATATTATTATCCTCCAATGTTCAATTTAAAGACTATTAGGAGAAAAGGAACGTTCTCATGACCTTATGGTTGTAGCTCGACAAAATTTCTGTGGAGATACATTGAATATTTTTGGGCATGAGGACCAGAGTTTTCAGTGGTCAAAATCTTATTACTACTACTCATCCCCTTATGCCCAGAAGGAAGTTATGTAGACGTCTGGAATTCCGTGAGTAGGTTGTGTCCCCAAATTTTTTGACTGTAAGGAGTTGGTGACCTGGTATACCGAGAATTATATTTTGAACCAATGGATTATGCAGTTTTGGGACCATTCCCGAGTCTCCCTATCGTCGCACATATTTCAAAATATGTTAAGACTTCATGAGACAATGCTTACTTTCAAGGGAAAGGATTGTAGGGAGTTTTTAAAGAAGCATGATAATGGATTGGACCTCTTACTGAAATTATTATAGGACCTAGTGGTCATCCCTAAGGACATCACCATATTACAAGTCAGTGCATTCAAAAACCCTTTTCAGGAAATTGCATGGATTTTCACGAGGATTACGGGACAAGAAAGTACAACTAACATCTCTCAGATGATTCTGTATATTTTATATTTTACGATGAAGGAACAAGCCATCTTCAATTGGAGAAAGTTAATTTCCATTGAAATGTCTTCCCAATTATCGCAATACAAAAGGATGAAGAGATTATTTATGTCATCTTATTTAATTTTTGTGATAGCGCATTGTTTTCCATTCCCCATATTATCTTTGTATAAGAAGGTAAACTACTAATTTGACCCAGTAACCTTTTGGTACTAGACATTATGGAGACACAAGGCCTCAAAACTTTTTTATGAAGTATTTAATGATTTTGTTTGTGTTTTTAAAGGGTTGATATTTGCAAAGGGTTTTCCTCGGATATCTAACCAGGCAAACAAGTTCCTGAATAGGAAGGGGACACTGGAACAAATGGAGAACTATAATCCTATAAGGATTTTTGGATCCAAATAAAATCCTTCCTTCCTTCCATGTCACATATCTGATACAATGTTTTTTGCTGAGATAGCAAGGCAGTACACCTAGTGGTTTCATTTTTTCCATTAAAAGAGAAAAAATCAATTCATGCCTCTTCCTTTGAAAGTCAGAGGCTTCATATTTAGGAATATGAGCAAGATTGATGAATTCACAATCCTATTCCACATCCTCAATTTGAAATATGCTAAAAAGTAAAAGGGTTTGACCCTAATTGTATTTTTGTAGAACACCTATTGGTTGTTGGTTTCATAAATTCTTTCATTAACATTATCCTAAATGAAGATGAATATAATGCCTCAGGAAGTCCTACTCATGACATTGGTGACCTGGAGACAATACTCAACAACAATGATTCATAAAAGTGGAGGCGAAAAGGTCTGGGTGAGAAACATTCCCAATCTCCGACTACCACACCCAAGACTACAACATCTAGGAGCAGTGCTCCAACAGCCTACCGAAGTAAGAAAGTCACACATAGTTCTTCGAGTGAAGGAGGATATAAGAACCCACCCTTTGGAAAAATTTAAAGTTCTCATAAACTTCCCACGAGCAAGAAACAAAAAAAAATTGTGCAAGAAGAGGAGGTACTGAGGGGAGAAAGTGATATCCACAATCTCTCCCTCGAAGATATGGAACTAGAAATTGACAATGAGACAATGTTCCTTGATGAAGAAAACTAGAGAGAAATGCTCCCCAGAACCCTCAGATGGAAATAATTGGGACCAAGACCTTCGACAAAGAAGAGTCTTTTTCATTTCAGAGAGTTTTTTTTTATAGCGAATCCAAAAAATTGGTTATTGAAAAGAGATATGTAAAGAATAAGAAGGGGAAATATCATTTAGAGATTAACCTATGGAACATGTGGCCTTCCCAGATATCCCAGATACACCGATCAACTAGAGATGTTCTAGACAAATCTATTGATGGCCTTGAACTGGAGAATGTCAGGTTAAAGGAGAGAATCAAAGAATTGGAGGGCGTTGTAATGCCCCTTCCACTATTGGCTAGTCCTTTGGCAATGATTGGGCCTACCACACCTGTGGAAAATTTAAAAGGATTAGCAAGCCTTCTCACATCAGCCTAAGGCTATGTGAAAAATAATATAAGATAAGAATGGAATTAATCAAAGAGGCTTAGGAAATGTCAAGAGTATGGTCTCTTTTGGTACAAGAGTGCATGCTTTTCATGAATATATGTAAGTAGATTTGAAAAATGATCAAGGTTTCTACCTCGATGTAGTTGTACCATTTGGTGTTAAAGTTACTAGTATGATGGAATTGAGAAGAAAAAAGGAGGATATCCCTTCCCTAAATCGAATAAACCAACTAAACGCATGCTGGAAAGAAAAGGTAAAAAACATGAATGGTATCATTCAAGCATGTAGCCAGGCCATATCTAGAAGAGACAAACTATTCAAGAAGCTAACTGAGATAGATCTAGCTGGAAGCACTAATGAATTCCATGACTCAAAATTGATATTCAAATCATTGTTTTTAACCTAGCAATCATTTGATGAATATGTTGAGATCTCTAAAGGGAAGTCGTTTGAAATTTTTTATGGCATTCTTGAATATGTGAAGATGACATGAAAAATGGGCTAGTTGATTATTCGATTAAAAACCAAGATATTGAAGAATCATAGTGCAACATCTGTATTGATCTAAGGGACTTGGAAAATGAACTCTTCAATATAAAAATCCGGCATGAAATCAACATGGTGCCCATGAGGAGCTACATAGAGGAGTGGTTCAAAAAGGTTTTCGACAAGCTTACCAATGAAGGGAAAAGGACGGTTGAGACGATTCCCATAAACGAGGATGAAATCCATAAAAGGAAATCAATGAGAAAATGACAAGGCATGAGATACCATCATAGTAAGTTCATAACAATCACATTGTTTTGTCTTTGTCAGTCTCTTCATCCAGTTACTCTACCTCTTTAAATATAAAGGTTTAACCGAGGACTGACAATTTTCTCTTTCTTCTTTCCAGGGCTTGTTGTCTTCCATCGCCCACTTTATTCTTTCTACAAGATTGATTCTTATACATATTTGATTTATGGTCTGTGGGAGCCCCAATCCCAGTCATGATGAAAAACACATTTAAATTTCAGAGAATATGTACTGAATTATATCTTTTTTTACAAATTCCAACAGATTTATTTTGGAAATAATCTCGATTGTATTTTTTAACCCAGTTTATCTGAATAGAAAATATTTGAGGTTGTTGTATAATTATCTCTTTTTTTCTGCCCATGTATCACAGTGTCAAAGTTCTCTTGTGAATGCCAATAATTTTCTTTTAATTTTTATGTGATCAAATATGATTAACCTTACTATGATGGATGTGAGCAAGTTCTATGTATTTACATTACATATACGAATATGTGCATCTCTTGTTCCATTCACAGGAATTCTCTTTTTACAAGAAAATTTAAAAACATCTTCCATTTCTATTATATCTATTTTACTTTCATTTGAGGGACTTCTTTAAAGGTCCCACATTTTACAAATTTATGGTGTTTTACAATGTTTAAAATTATTTTATTGAATTTTTGTAATCTTAAAAAAACTTTAAATCATTTTCGTAAAAAAAACAACAAATCAGTGGACATATACAACATGGAAACTTAGGTGTTGACGTCATGTTCCTATTTAATATTGTTCATATATTACATCTTGTCATATTTGATAATATCCTTTCATATAAAAGTGTTAAGTCATATATTTATTGTATATTGCTTATGGGTTTGAGAAAAATTTGCAAGCCAAAAACACCCTTCAAATTGGAACATGGTTTACATTTGGGCCACAAAAATACTATTAAAATAAAATAATATGAATAATACTGAAATAAATATAAACATATTCTCTTTAAACTTGAACCTGACTTTGTCGAGCTCCAAGTATATTCCATAGCTGAGAATGTTTTTCTCATAGTTAATGTGTTTCTATCGCTTGATCATTATCAGACTAAATGTTGTTGTGTGAGGGATAAAGTTTTTTTCTCCCTTTCTTTACCCTCTTCTATACTTAGCCATTTTTCCCTTTTCTTCTTCCCCTCTGTTATCCCTTTCTGGTTCTATACTTAGTCACATTTCTATGATCGCGGGTTCCAGGGTTGGTGGATTAACAGAACCTCATCTCCATCTATATCCTTACATCATGAGTCCAACTGACCATCGTTCCTTTCCATACTTAACCAATTTTATGACAACGGGTTCCCGGGTTGGCGTTATCAAAATCTCATGGCCCGTGCTACGTGATATACATCTTTCACCCAAAACTTTTGTGATCTACAATTCGACCCCAAACTCCTCAAACTCGCAAGATTCACTCTACCTATGATGAGTTGGCCTGAGTCCGTCTGACCACCCCGCATTTCCATACTTAGTTGATTCTTCACCTCCTATTGTCACATATTCACGGGTTCACGAACTCCCAGGTTCACAAAAGTTTCAAAGAATTTATCACTCCCTTCCATCCCCACCACCTTCGTGCCCTTCCCAATTGTAACACCCTAGGTTTTGAACCCGCATTTTAAATAATGTATTGTTACAATGATGAGAGGCTAGGGTGCCCAAACAATTGTTAAAGGGCTAGTATGCCCAAGAAATGTAATGTTTTGATCATTTTTAATAATAAACACATCCCTGGCCTCTAGATGGATAAGGACTAGAGTTATAGGGGGCTATGATTCCACAAGAGAGGGGGCTTGAGGGGGTAAATGTTTATTCCTATGTTAATTACCCTTTTTTCCTAAGGGAGGGGATCGGTTATGTGAGCTGCTTGGGGAAGGTAAGGAGGTTCTTGATACTCCATGAAGTTACTTAAACCCACCTTTAGTCTGATGGGGGGGTTCGATTGATGGCTTGTTCATTGATTTCCTGTATGTTCATTCATTTCCCTCACGCACTTTCATGCACCCACTTACCCATTCATTGATCCATTCTCATCCTTGTCTTGGCTTGGGAAAAGGAACCAAACTACTGAAGAATTAGCCATGAGATAGTTGGTTGTGATGATCAATGGTGCAATCCATCCATGACCTAGGGCCTGCATGTCTGAGATGCGTCAACCTGTGCCCTGTTTTTTCTCACAAATGCGAGTCTTGAGAGTTCTATAATTGAGATTCTAGACCAGCTATGTTGGAGGCCCTAGAAAAGGGAGAAGGACTGCCTGAGGGAATGCATGGCAGAGAAGGGTGGAGGTCCATTCGCTTGGGCAGTATAGGTTGGGTAGAAGAGAGTTGGGTACTTGGATTTTTGTGGGTGTTGGGAAACCAGTGAGAGCTTGAGAGCTAAATAGTTTGGGAACCTAAGTACACTCTGGAACCTTCCTTGTAGATTCATAGCCCTGGCTCAGAGGTGACACTACTGTTGAGATTTGGAGCAGTGGTTTCTATGGTTGGGTGGAACGTCCTTGGTCTGCAACCAGTTGGTCTCGCCTTTTTATAAAGATAAGTTCTCTCTGTTGTTATATTATTATATGTGTATGAATGTATTTTGCTGTGTATTTTAATTATCGTTTAACTAAATCTTAGATTATGCATGCTTCCTAGATATTTCTATACATGTCGCTAAATCTTGTATCTTATTCGTTATTATTAATTAAAGAAGGTATCGATAAGAGTACGAAGTCCAAGGGTGAGATTGTAGGTATCAAGCCTCAGACTGTGGGTGGCTGGGGATGTTATAGATTGGTATCAGAGCTTCTGGTTGAAACATTGGGCCGATATGGGTCAGGTCTATTGGTCAGAGTCTCATGGTTATGGATCAAACTCTGATTATGGAGTTGAAAATCTCATAAGGAATGGTGTTGCAGAATCTACGTAGGAGTTAGATCACCAGAGAGAAGTTGTAAGGGGTTTCAAGGATCATGACCCTCCCCTTCGAATTTAGGAGCGATCGCCACTGTAGGATCAAGAGAGATTTAGGATCATTGGATCGCAGGATAGGTGAATAAGGGTTGTCCAATGAAAAGGAGGAAAGGGTTAATTTCACCACTGTTAGAGCCCATTGGAGATAGAGATCAACGAATAATCGACATTGTTGGGAACGAAGTTGCATGGGAGAAAATTCCTCAAGGCGGTCCCGCAATCCAAACCATGGTTTCACCGAGGGGTTATGTGTTAGCATCAGGATAATTGCGGGGTGAAAAGTAGGTTACTCCAAACCATCGATGTGTGCCCCCTCAAATTGAAAGCCAGTAAGTGATGTGACATGTTAGGGCTCTAACATTGAAACCTTGTGTAGCCGAAGTAGTTTGGGGCTATCCATCATCAAGGAGAGATAGGTGGCATGAGATCCACAACTCTAAAAGTTTGTGGATGAGGAGGAGGCGAAATAGTTGAAGTATATCCTAACTGTTGATCACTAAGAGGTATGTGTCAGCAAATCAGTAACTATGGAAAAATATGCTCGAGAGGTTTTCAGTTGAGATTTGAAACTCTCGAATCCTAGAGAGCCAGAGATCTGAAGTAAATCTCGATCGTCCGATCATCTGAGTTAGATCTCAGTCACCAGATCTTCCAAAGTAAATCTCAAGCATCAGGTCATCTGATGTAAATCTAGGTTGTCTGATCTAGAAGAGGCATGGTGTAAATCTGTGGATTTTGGGTGAAGGGATGCAGTAAGCCTCAATCGTTTGATTCAAGAGGACACACAGTAGAAACCCGTGTACTTTGAGGAGGTTTGAATTTTGAGATTTTTGAAACCCGAAGACCCGAAAGGATCTCAGCCATTGATCTACCGAGAGCCATGCATCACCAGATCTAGGGCTTTGGATAAAAGCTAGTGGGGCCAGATAAGTTTTAAAATTTGAGATTTCCAAAGTCCGAGGACCCGAAGTAAGCCTAAACCATTAAATTAAGGAGGACATGTGGGGAAAATCTGTGGAATCTAGGTGAATAACTGAAGTGAATCTTAGTCGTCCGATTCAGGAGGACACGTGGTGATAGATCATGCAATCTGGAGACTGGGCACTGTAGTATGGGAAAGATGTGACAGGATGCGTTGGGTTGAAAAATATCGAAGGCCCGAAGGTCAGAGTACATACAGACCATTGATTCCAGAAGAACAAGTCGAAGGATCATCAACTTTAGGTTAAACCACTCTAGGAGAAAGTGCAGGACGAAGTTTTGAAACTTCCAAAGCCCGAAGAGCCAAAGCGGTTCACAGTTGTTGATCTGTAGGAGAACACCTATCGACATATCATGATATATGGGAGGAGACAAGCGAGGAAATTTGAGACTCCCTAAGCGTGGAGTCCCGAAGTGGATCTCGATAGTTGATCATGAAAGAGGATGAGGACCATTTATCTGGTCCTGACTGAAAGTTCCAAAGTCCCGAAGCTCTGGACAAGCACTTTTTCAGCTAAGCGCAGGGTCATGGCCATGGTCATATGCTATTGGTAGCCAAGGGAAGGAAGGCTAAGGGATGAATTGGTGGTATTCGAGAAAGGAAAGTGATAATCAAGGATTTAGCTATGGTTTTTAGTCGTGGTCACCTAGGAAGGTGGTTTGAAGGAAGCACGTGCATAGGATAAAACTCGGTGTGACCCAAGGATAACATGACACTATTATTTTTGGAGAATGGGGATATGATCTCCATGAAAAAGAAAATAAAGAGACCTATAGCATGGTTTGGAAATTTTGCTTATCATATCCATAATTCTAACAAAATGGTCACTTGCACATTTTGTAGAATTAAGAGGTTTCAACACATCAACTCATGATGTGTATTGAGTAAATGGAAGAAGGAGAGGAAGCCTATAGTCATGATAAGGAGGTCAAAGGCTAGAATACTAGAGTTGGTAATGCAGAGACAGATTCCAGTGGATGCAAGGGAATAGGAGATAAGGAAACATTAATAGAAATGGTAAGAATCTTGAAGATGGAAGTGCAGAGCTACAAAGAAGACAATGATAGACTGATGAGAGAGAAAAGTCAGATAAATTCTGGAGTGTTGTAGAGCTTAAATCAGTTTCATAGAAAAACAAAGAAGGGATCAAAATCAAGACAAGAGGAAGAAGGCAGGTGCCATGAAAGAAGGGATGATCATGGAAGAGTTGGTTATTCCATAAGTTCTAACAGAGCTCATGGACACCACTCACCTCATTACTCAGAAAAAAAGGTTTATGCATCAGATGATCCCATAAGTATTCTAGAGGTGTCTCCTGTCTGACACCAAAGACGGAAACAAGAGGCAGATAGTTTGCAAGGATATCTGAGGAAGCTCAAGCCACCTTCCTTTAAGGGTGAAAGAGAAAGGGAATATGATGCCAAAGCATGGTTTCTTGGGATCAGGAGATATTTTTAGTTGCATAACTATTCATCCAACCTAGAAGCCAAGATTGCCACCTAAAATTTACACAAGAAAGATGCAATGTGGTGGGACCAACTAAAGTAAGTGGAACATGTTAATGACAGTAGGATCACTTGGAAGCAGTTCAAGAAGCACTTACAAAAGGAGTACCTCTCAGAGAATTTCTATGACAAGAAAATGTAGGAGTTCTTTGAACTCATATTAGGAAGCATGAATATGGAAGAGTATGAGAAGAAGTTCTTGGGATTGTTAAAGTATGTCAGGTTCATTGGTGATGAGAAAGTTAAAATACAGAGATTTCTATGTGGTTTGCCTGCCTTTTATAAGGAAAAGATCAAGTATAATGAGCCCAAGACCTTGACTAAATCCATCAGGAAGGCTAAATAACTATATGAGAAAGTTCAGGGAAGAGAATCTCTACATAAATCTTGGAAGGACAAGAAAAATGTGAAGTCCAATAAGAGGAGGAAATGATTCAAACCTCCATTCAATAGGAATGAGACTAATATAAATCATCAAGATCAGTATGCTAAGAGGGATTTAAAGAAAGAAGATTCCTTGGGAAAAAGGGGAAGGCCACCAATCTAATGTTGGGGATGAAAGGAAGATCACATGTACAAGGATTGCCCACACATAAAGGATAGAGTGAAGACTGTGCACAACATCCTAGAGGCTATGACAGTCGAAGATATGGGAATAATCTATGTAGCTTTAAATGATTGACAAGTAGAGTACCAGTCCAATATGATCGAGGTGGAAGGTAAGATCATAAATCGACCTGTTGCTATTTTGATTGATTCAGGAGAAAGTCATTGCTACATTGATCCTAATATAGTGGATAGATTACATTTGGAGAAAATTAAACTTGGAAAATCAAGTTTGGTTCAATTAGCCACTGGAACCAAAAGAAGAATCCATGATATGGTCAGAATTTGTTCCATAAGTCTTAATGGTGCGAATACTAGTATTGATCTAAATATCATACCATTGGAGTCTTATGATATTCTGATTGGAATGGATTGGTTGGAAAAACATCATGATGTCCTAGATTGTGATAACAAGACATTTACTTGTCTTGATGGAAATGGAAAACAAAGAACTGTGAAAGGAGTTCCAAGACCCATCTCTATAAGGGAGATTTTAGCCTTACAGCTAAAAAGATGTTTTAGGAAATAATGTCAATTGTATGCAACTCATGTGGAAGATATAGATAATACATAAGGAAAAATCCTTGAAGATTTCTCGGTACTACAGGAATTTGAATATGTATTCCAAGAAATACCTAGATTTCCACTAAGAAGGGATATAGATTTCTCAATTCATTTAGTTATAGGATCTTCCCCGGTGTCAAAAACACCTTAAAAAATGAGCACACCAGAGTTAAAAGAATTACAAATGAAGTTGGAGGAATGGTTGAAGAAAGGGTACCAAAATCCAAGTGTTTCACCTTGGGGAGAACTAGCACTTTTTGTCAAAACGAAGGATGAAACCTTGAGGCTGTGTATTGAATTTCGACAACTGAACAAGTAAACTATAAAGAACAAGTATCCTCTACCCCAAATTGATGACCTCTTTGATCAGCTAAGATGAGAAAATATATTTACAAAGATTGACCTAAGGGAAGGATACCACCAGGTAAGAATCAAGGAAGAAGAAATCCATAAGACAACCTTTAGGACCAGGTATGGGCATTATGAATTTGTAGTGGTGCCATTTGGACTAACCAATGTACCAACTATTTTCATGTGCTTAATGAATGGCATATTCAGAAATTATTTGGATAAGTTTGTCATAATATTCATGGATGACATACTTATCCATTCTAAGTCTAAAGAGGAGCATGGACATCACTTAAGACTGGTGTTGCAAGTACTGAGAGAACATCAGTTGTATGCCAAGTTGACTAAGTGTAATTTTTATCAAAACCAGATCCATTACTTAGGACACATTATTTCAAAGCATGACATAGCAGTAGACCTAGAGAAGATCGAAGCCATTAGAGGATGGACAATACCCAAAAATGTGTCAGACATCATATATTTTATGGGATTAGCTAGCTACTACATAAGGTTCATAGTAGGGTTATATAAGATTTCTCATCCCATCATTTCTTTGTGAAATAAGGGAACTAAATTTGAATGGACACTCAAGTGTGAAAATAATTTTAATCTATTGAAGGAATTACTTACTAGTGCACCTGTGTTAAAGATTGATGACCCAAATGAAAGTTTTGTGGTATGTACAGATGCATGTAAGGAAGGACTTGGGGGAGTCCTCACACAAAATGGACATGTCATTGGATATGAGTCCATAAATATTAAGGAACATGAGAAGAACTATGCCACCCACGACTTGGAACTTGTTGCCATTGTCCACTCCTTGAGGATGTGGAGGCATTATCTCATGGGGAAGAAATTTGAATTAAGGATAGACCACATTGTTCTGAAGTATCTTTTGAACAGACGACCTTGAATGCTATGAAAACAAGATGGTTGGAATTTATAAGTGAATACGAATTCGATATCTAGCATATAAAGGGAAATGAGAATAAAGTTGTCGATGCACTTAGTAGAAGAGTGCATATCATGCATGCTACTGCTATCAATATGCATCAGTCAGAATTGAAGAGAAGAATTTTATATCATCTTGTTATATATCAACATTACCTACAGGTAAAGGAAAATTTACAACAAGAAAATGTATAATGGAAAATAAAGGAGTATGAGATAAAGGAAGATAGATTAATCATGCATAAAAGTAGAATCTATGTTCCTAGTTCCAAAGAACTAAGGAATTTGGTACTGAAGGAAATGCATGATGATCCTTATGCTAGACATCCTAGTTACCAGAAAACAATTACAACAGTAAGAAGCCGGTTTTTTTGGCCAAGAATGAAGAAGGATGTTACCGATTACATCGATCTATGTATGGAATGTCAGAAGGTGAAGTCTGAGCATAGGCACCCAATGGGTTTGCTACAACCATTGCCAATTCCATAGAAGAAATGGGAAGTGATCACCATGGATTTCATCACAAGATTACCCAGAATGAATAAGAAACATGATTCAATCATGGTGGTGGTTGAAAAATTGACAAAGGTTTCTCATTTTTTTCTTGTGAAGACAACACATACAATGACAAATATTGCAGAAATTTTCATGAAGGAAATTGCTAGGTTGCATGGGATACCTTGGACAATTGTCTCGGACAGAGATACAAAGTTCACCTCCAATTTTTGGAGGGGATTGTTTAAATTATTTGGCACAAATATAAACTTTCACACAACATATCATCCCCAGACAAATGGGAAAACTGAGAGGAAAATTGAATAATTGAAGACATGCTGAGAATGTATGTGATGGATAAGCCATATAAATGGGAAGATTAATTACAATTGGTTGAGTATGCATATAATAATGGGTATCAAGCTTCATTGAGAATGATCCCATTTGAAGCCTTGTACGGTAGGAAATGTGATACTCTATTAAGTTGGGACAACTCAACAGATAGAGTGGTACTTGGGCCGGAGTTGCTCAAGGACATGAAGACCAGGTGGTTAAGATTAAGAAGAATTTAAAGGCAGCTCAGCATAGATAGAAAGTTTATGCAGGAAAGAACATGATAGCTAGAGAATTTAAAGTATGGGAGCATGTACTTTTGAAAGTGAATCCCAAGAGACTCTCTTTGAAATTGGGTAGTTATACAAGGCTGGCAACCATATTCTATGGTTCATTTGAAATATTAGACAGAATAGGGCCAGTTGCATACATGATTGCATTGCCTGCTTCCATGAATGTGCATAATGTGTTTCATGTATATTTACTAAATAAAAATGTACATGACCCTAACCATGTTATTGTTTGGCATCTAATTTAGGTATAGATGGAGGGAGACTTTCAGGTTCAACCAATACGGGTATTTGACTGAAAGGTAAAAATGCTTTGGAATCGAGTTATAGAGATGGTAAAAGTTCATTGTACCTGCTACGACCCCAAAGATGTTACTTTGGAGCATGTAGATGCCATGCAGGCAGAGTACCCACAACATTTTGAATAAATTTGATATTTTGATCTCTATTTTGTATATGCACTGAGGATAGTGCCAAAATAAGGGGGAGGGGATGTAACACCCTAGGTTTTGAACCCCCATTTTAAATAATGTATTGTTACAATGCTGAGAGGCCAGGGTGCCCAAACAATTATTAAAGAGCCACTATGCCCAAGAAATGTAATGTTTTGATTATTATTAATAAAAACACATTGCTAGCTGCTAGATAGATAAGGACTAGAGTTATAGGGGGATATGATTCCACAAGAGAGGGGGCTTGAGGGGATAAATGTTTATTCCTATGTTAATTACCCTTTTTTCCTAAGGGAGTGGATTGGTTACGTGGGCTTCTTGGGGAAGGCCAGGAGGTTATTGATTCCCCATGAAGTTACTTAAACCCACCTCTGGTCTGATGGGGGGGTTTGACTGATGGATTGTTCATTGATTTATTATACATTTATTCATTTCCCTCATGCAATTTCATGTGTTGGAAAATACTGAGAGGGGGGGGGGTGAATCAGTATTTGAGCTATCAATCAATTTTTAACTTTTCTTTTACTAAAAAATCTTAGTCTATTTTATAGAGATCAGTTGTTGTATATTCTTATGAAAACAGTAGTGCATCCAGAGATCTCATTATGGATTTATTCATTCATCAGATGTCTTTTAAACAGTAAATCAACAAAATAAACTAAAACAGATGAGTAGCACACATGAACACCAGGATTTAAGGTGGAAACCCAAATCGGGAGAAAACCACCGCTGTTGTTGTCTCTGTCTTCAATGAATANTAAACCTGGAGAAGATGCCTCTGATCTCGTGGTTGCAGAACCCACAGCTGAGATTTCTCTGTCAATGTAGATCTGCTGCCGGACTGCCACAGGGAGGTTCCTCTTTCTTCAAACTTGCCATGCTTCCTGCTCAAATGACCTCATGCACCAGTAGATATCCCTATTGTCAGAAGATGGCCTCCGTGTCCTCTTGCAACCCTCTACCGAGAGCCTCGACCCCTCTTTTTAAACCCATTGGTCCAAGACCTGTTCAACGCTCGTTGGGTCCCATATTTATTACCCGGAGGAAATCGAGCTCCTGTTAAAGATTTAAATTAAAATTACGCGCGCCCCGTTTTAAATCAATGGTTCTGATCAAATCTGTATCTGATGATCCAGATTCACTCGCGTTTTTCGCGATATCGGGGTTTTTGATGTCGAGTGACTTTGTTATTTCAAAGTCTCGATCCCCGATTACTGATGCACCCATTTTTCACACGCTAGCCCTGCTGGCTATTAGCCTTGGTCCCATAAGACCGTCAATACATGACCTCGGTCAAACCTCCATCGGGGTTTCAGCGTTTTCGATATCACCATGAACATGCCTCCAGGATTCCCGATCCCTCATTTCCCGAGCTTTAGCCCCATCTGGCTACTCAATGGTCCATATGACCATTACCCATGACCATAGTCAAACCTCCATTGGGGTTTCGGCGTTTTCGATGCTTCAATGCATTCACCCGGATAATTCCCGATTGGCCAAATCCCGACGCTCCTTTCATATGCTAGTAGCTGGCTGACCCTGGTTCACGTGACCGTTACCTGTAACCGCATCCTTATCTCTGACAGCTGGCATCCACTAATCCTCTGTCCTCCTTCTCTGTTGTGCTGACAACTGTACCCCACTTATCGGGATTTCACGGAACGCGATTTCGAATTGCACAAAACCTTTGTGCCCGGGATCTCCGATATCCCGATTTGCGATATGCCGACTTGTTTCTGATTTCTGACACCTGTCCCTCAGATGGACGGTCTTGATGCCTTCGGGATTTCGAGACTTTCGATCTCTTGTTACCTTCAACCTCTAGAACTCCGATTTCCCGATGTCCGATATGCCGATGACGCCTTGATCTCCGACACCTGTCCCTCAGATGGACGGTCTCGATCATTGATGCCTCTGCTGACATCACGCATGGTTTGACACGTGTTAGATCCTGCCACGTGTCACTT
>ML784929.1:517215-543928 GCA_009831015.1 Picea engelmannii
GTTAAAGATTTAAATTAAACTTACGCGCGCCCCGTTTTAAATCAATGGTTCTGATCAAATCTGTATCTGACGATCCAGATTCACTCGCGTTTTTCGCGATATCGAGGTTTTTGATGTCGAGTGACTTTGTTATTTCAAAGTCTTGATCCCCGATTACCGATGCACCCCTTTTTCACGCGCTAGCCCTGCTGGCTATTAGCCTTGGTCCCATAAGACCATCAATACATGACCTCGGTCAAACCTCCATCGGGGTTTCAGCGTTTTCGATATCACCATGAACATGCCTCCAGGATTCCCGATCCCTCATTTCCCAATATTTAGCCCCATCTGGCTACTCAATGGTCCATATGACCATTACCCATGACCATAGTCAAACCTCCATCGGGGTTTCAGCGTTTTCGATGCTTCAATGCATTCACCCAGATAATTCCCGATCGGCCAAATCCCGACGCTCCTTTCATATGCTAGCAGCTGGCTGACCCTGGTTCACGTGACCATTACCTGTAACCGCATCCTTATCTTTGACAGCTGGCATCCACTAATCCTCTGTCCTCCTTCGCTGCTGTGCTGACAACTGTACCCCACTTATCGGGATTTCGCGGATCACGATTTCGAATTGCACAAAACCTTTGTGCCCGGGATCTCCGATATCCCGATTTGCGATATGCCGACTTGTTTCTGATTTCTGACACCTGTCGCTCAGATGGACGGTCTCGATGCCTTCGGGATTTCGAGACTTTCAATCTCTTGTTACCTTCAACCTCTGGAACTCTGATTTCCCGATGTCCGATATGCCGATGACGCCTTGATCTCCGACACCTGTCCCTCAGATGGACGGTCCTGATCATTGATGCCTCTGCTGACGTCACGCATGGTTTGACACGTGTTAGATCCTGCCACGTGTCACTTTGATTCATGAATTTCATGTGCCTGAAGTGTTGAATCTGCCTGACACCTGTCAACCTCTGATTGTGCCACGTGTCCCTAGGTGACATGGTCCACCGACGTGAGTTGGATCAACGGTCCAGATCACATGTTGATCTGACGGTTCAGATTCAGTCGGGATTTCGCATTTCGCGAAATCGGGGTTTTCGTTGCATTGTGTTCTTGCATTATAAAATCCCAATCCCTGAATCTCCGATGAAGCCTCCTGGCTGCCACGCGTCCATACAAATGAACAGTCCAGATCCCTGCTTAATTTAACGGCTGTGATCAAATCGCGAAATCGCGTATCGTGATTTCGGGGTTTTCGTTGACGAGTGATTTGGACATTTCAAAGTCCCAAACCCCGATCCGTACAGAGCTATGATCAACGGTCCTGATCCTTTCTGGATTTGACGGTCCAGATTCAATCGGGATTTCACCTTGGTTTTTTTCGATGGAATATCTCCTGAGCTTTGTCTTTTGTTTGCCTGTCATCCTGTATAACATGCCAACAATCCTTTGTACATTCTTCCTGTATACATGCCATCTTCATTGCTATACTTGCCATCAATGACAATCATATGCTACCTGTTAAACATTTCCAACATCATGCACCCGCTTACCCATTCATTGATCCATCCTCATGGACATCTTGGCTTGGGAAAGCGAACTGAACTACTGAAGAATTAGCCACAGGATAGTTGGTTGTGATGGTCGTTGGTGCAATCCAGCCATGACCTGGGGCATGCATGTCTGTTGTCTCTAAAGATGTCTAAAAACATGCATACTTTAACATTAATTTATCAACCCAAGGATTCATCTTTTATCTCAATAATATTAGCAAAGTCTATGCAGATAGCTTGTAGAGGGTAAAATCGCGTAGTTAAGAAAACCTTATTTTATCCACAATTAAGTTTTTCAAATGTTCATTAAAGATTTTGAGACTAATATCTTACTTAACGAAATTGAAATCTGATTACTAACATGCTGTGAATGAAAAGGAACTAATTAATCTATTGAATTCATTTAACTAAAAATAAGGAATTGAATCTAAGTAAAGACTTGCATAATTAACTATCAACTATGAATCAAATTGTTCGAAAGGAAATAGTGAATTACTCTATCTATGGAAAGAAACAACAATTGTAATCTAATCAAAAGGGACAACAAATGTAACTTAACTGAAAGGAACAACAATTGTAATTTAATTGAAAGGAACGACAAATGTAACTTAATTGAAAGGAAGAACAAATGTGAATCTATGTAAAAGGAACAACGCATATGAAAATGTGAGAAACTGTCAAGCAACAAACTACAGTAACGGAATTTGGAACAACAATGATTAAAATTCAAACCAAAACATCTATCTCTTATAAGTAATGAACAATAAAGCATTAACGCACTTGTGCATCTATCTTTAACTATTGTAAAGGATTTTTAAATCATAAAACATGAATCAAAATTGATACGATTACAAATTGAGACAATAACTCCTTCAGACTGGGCCCTTGGTCCTTAGAAGCACTGCTACTAGAAACTCAGTATGTAGAAATGGTGAAAACGTTCAATTTTTTTATTGATTCCATAGCTGGTACAACATTTACAAAAACTTATTGCATAGAGAAATTCTAAGTTCTGAATACTTAGATGCAATTCTTCTCTATCCCCCTTTCAGGATCTATTACCCTTTATATATTACAATAATCTGGGTAAATTAATCCATCTCGAGGATCGAGAGATCCTCAGGATTTCTTTACTATTATAAAGTTACAATATAGAAAAGCAATCATCTTCAAAACTGCTTTGTGCCAAAAGTCCTCAACCTACAATAGCTTACGCATCTTTAAGATATTTTTTTCTATCTCGGGTTTGACAACATTTATCCAATCCTATAACAAAATCAAACAATTCCAATCGTATTTTAGAATCTTATTTAATATAACTTAAATAATAATGCTAAAAGACTTATTAATCATTTTCTATCCTATTTATCCCTAATTAACCTAAAACTCAATCAAGATTATATCATGAACTATGGGAATAAGGAAGATATTTATACCTTTTTCATAACCCAACATACCCCCTAGCTTACATTCTTGCATGTCCTCATGCAAGATGAGATATTACATGTAAAGTAGTGATGTTGTAAGGAGGAAAAGTTGGTTCACTAGGTCTCCTGAACCCATTACTTCTTTTGAGCTCTACAAAAGAAACATCCTCCCTCTTCTTATTAATTTGATAATCCTTCTGGTAAATTTATAGAGGAAACCAAAGGATAGGGGGATTATATCTACACCCAATCCAAGAAGGTCCTTCCTCCTAGAGCATTCTAGAATACTTTTCCACTCTGTAGGTAGCTGCAAAGAAATTCCCAAACCCAAAGGGTTCCCTACGTTTGACTTCATTGGAGGATGCATCCCATCTCACCTTAGAATCAGGAAGAGCTTCTTCTTTGAGTTCTCTAAAATATATGATGCCTAAACGTATATCCCGTCGATGGATGGGGGATAAAGAGTCCATGACCCCCTCCCTTTTCATAAAGGTTCTATGTCACATAATGGTTGGAAAGGACTTTAGGGGCTCCCCTTTGATCCAAAGATCTAACCCAACTTCGCTATTTATAAAATTATTTTGAGATTTTCCCCATATGACTTTGTTCTTAGTGAAGGACATGAATACCTGAAACTGTATGTCCCCAATAAAGGTACCATGTCTATTACTCCTGTCATCTTCCAGAATGAAGTTACGGAAGTATAATTCACACAAAAAGTATTGTACCTTCTCTTCTTGCTCTCTAAAACATGAAATGAACTCAGGGACAGTGGTAAATGTAATTGCCTTACCTGCTCTGATGGATTTTACCCTTAACAATAGGTAATGTTCCAACAAGAATAGGGTATAATTGGTAGTAAGATATCTAGAATTGATTGCATCAAAGTAAACATCACAAATCTCTTTGATTTGCTCCAAAGCATTTTTAAATTGGTTTTTTATTTTCTTTGTCTTTTCCTAAGCTCTAGTTAACTTAGCATAAGTTTCATGCTCTGTTTCCTCCATGGTTCTTAATTGTTTAAAATTTTTTTGATGTTCGACCATAGTAACCATCTCATCCTTGGTTTGAGTCAGTTCTTGTTGGGCTTGTACCATCTCTGCCTTTAACCTATCAATGATGGCACTCTCTTTCTGAGACTGGGATGCTTGATACTCTTCCATAGTGCCCATCTCATCTCTGGATTGAGTTAATTCTTGCTGGGCTTGCATCAACTCTACTTCCAGTCTATCAATGATGGCTATATGTTCCTAATATTGATATGATTGATGCTCTGTCATAGTCATTATTTCATTTCTATTTTGGATCAGGCTTTGTTGGAACTGCATTAATTCTTCCTCCAATCTCCTAATGGTAGCATCCTTCTCAAGGAATTGAGTTGTTTCCTCTGAGACTAGGGTATCTTTCTTCACTTTTGCATCAACTATTTCCAAAGGAACTAATTCCTCATTCTAAGATACTGCATCCTCTACTATTATTTCTTTAGGGTCTATCTGTGTCCCCACAGAGTTTGTAGTGAATGCTCTTTTAGGAAGAGGGTTTCTTCCTTGCACTCTGGGACTTTTGTTTTTCTTTCTTTTGTGGGCCTTTTCTACTTGTTCTAGCTGCTTTATTAATTCTTTAATAATTTCCCTGAGTTTTCCAACCTTCTTCTTTAATACTTCAATCTTTTTAGCCCTTCTCTTCAACAACTTGTTTTCTTTTTTTAGCTTTCTAATTCTCATATGGATTTTGCTTGATTTCTGTTTGTGAGGGGTCTCAAGGTCTTCTTCATCCTGGTCAGTAGGTGGTTGTTCCTATGTTCCTTCCAAATTATTTGTATGTCCAAGAGGGATTCTTGCCTTAGCATGTGGTTCTTCCTGTGTTGCATCCTCTGGGAATGACATTTTGATATTAGGAAAGTCTTCAGCAAGTTTTGAAGAAGAGGCTCATTCTTGGTATTCTTCTAGTTTATTTGTGTCTCTGTTAATTGAGGTCCCTAAGCTCCATAAAACCTGAGTTATTTCTACCTCATATATTTTCAAAAATTGTTCTGTCAGGTGATCCAATGTTGTCTAGGTGTCTTCCTGATCGTTACCTTGTGAGGTTTGTTCTGCTTTCTCAATTTCTTGAAAATTTTCTTGTAATGACTGCTCTATAATGTCTTGAATTTATTCAGTTGTTTCCTGAATTTGTTCAGTCATTTCCTGAATTTATTCAGGATCTATTGTCTATCTGCTTCTCCTCTTCCTCTTAATGTGGGCTTTAGGAGAATTTGTTTCTCTTTTCCTCTTTCTTTTTAATTCTTCTACTTGTGAGGTCCAAGTCTCTGTAATTTAGATAGGGTCTGCCTCGACTTTGGGTTGAGGAGGTGTAATTTCTATTTGGGCAATGGCCTCCCCTTCCTCTATCTCTTCAATTTCCTATGGTGGGTCTTCATGATATAATGCAGGTTGATCTAGTTGTAGAGGTCTCTCGGCCCCGATGAGATTAACCCAGGTTAATTGAGTTTGACTCAGGGCCTTATTTACTA
Organism: Picea engelmannii; assembly: GCA_009831015.1. NCBI lineage: Eukaryota > Viridiplantae > Streptophyta > Pinopsida > Pinales > Pinaceae > Picea > Picea engelmannii. The sequence continues at coordinate 522,702 of ML784929.1, forward strand.
TCAATTTAACTAATCCATGATGGCTGATGATAGTAACATGATCCTTGGCCTTCTATGTTTTTATGAAAACCTCATGTAACATGTCATTTAGAAAGAATGGTTGATTGATTACTAACCTTTGTTTGAGTGCCACTAGCAGTTTGAGGTGGCGTGGTCAGATTACATTGTATCTTCCATCATAGGTGATATACCTATGAATTTCCCCTACCAATTCTTTCCATGGTTCCCTGAGAATGATGGGGTTAAGTCCCTTTCCCTTTTTATCCAATTCTTCTCTGGGGTCTATGAAATATTCTACAGCTTCCTTGAGTGTTGTATATATTCATGTCCATTGAAATCCTATGTTAGGGAGACCTATAACCTCTGCTACAATTTTTGGAGTAACTGGAATTTGTATGTCTCGAACCATGGACATTTCTCCCTGCAAGTTCTGAAAGAATTCAAGAGTGATGTTCATATCATATCCTTGCAACTGGTTGAAGTACTCTGTCCACCCCAGACAGTGTAGGATTTCTCTTTCCTTCTCTGTTACCTGTATTAATGTTGGCTGTCCACCCCAGACAGTGTAGGATTTCTCTTTCCTTCTCTGTTACCTGTATTAATGTTGGCTCCATATGCACACTTTGACCACCCATATTTCTATGAGAAAATGAGAACGACTATTGTTCCTGGTTGCAGACTTGGTTAGACTGGCTTGGAGGAAATATTACCAAAAATAGAAAATATCAAAGAACAAAGAGTGTATAAAAGTGTGGGTTTTCCATTTATTACAATCATTACAATATTATCGAAAAGCATGCCAAGCATCCACTCCCCTCATTAATGTGGAGGTCAACCTCATCCATCAGTATAGGAAAAAGTAATGAGTGTAGGTATTTCCGGTGAGAGGTAATAATGATGCTACCACCGCCAGTGGGGACCAATCATGTATAATTTTCAAAAAGCATATTTAACGGTAATCATAAAAGATAGTCCACTTTCATGGGAAATTCCAATTTATTGTACCTATTCTCAAAAATGTTTTTAAGGATAAATAAGTCGAATAAATTAAATTTGTTCATTTAAAAATATTCCACATATCATAATGTTGTTACTTTTCCCAAGTTATTGAATATAAGAAAAATGATCGCCTCATTATGGAGTAAAGGAAATCTAGAGACACACAAAAACTTGGTGTTTTTAAGGTAAACTTCCATACCAAAGGCAAAGCCACTGCTTCCAGAAAGCATCCATAGCCTCGACAGGGTTTCCTTTCAACCCATATATGAGCCCATATCCTTAGTAAATATTTGAATCGTCTTTTCCTAAAAATACCACTATCCTAGTTTGGTAGCCATATGATGATAATGCCACTCACTAGATTGTAACTTAAGTGAACAAGCCAGCTCGTGATGAGACCCCTTGTACTTTGAGGAAAAAATGTCAAAGGCCATTTCCCTGGTGTGGTAGCCATAGTGGGAATGTCACTTACATTATTATCCTATGATCGTGGTAGGTTGGCTTTTGATGAGACCCCCTATTCTTCGTGGGAGAAGTTTATGACTTATATTTATTTGTTTTTATATTTTTTCTTTTCTCATCATTCATAATTTTTTTGTTTTTTTTAGGGCTCTATTAAGGGAGGCTCATCTACTCCTTAAGAGTAATGGATGGCATAAAGAAGTGTAAGGATGCCAAGTAAAAGTGTTATTAAGACTCCTTATTATAATTTGAAGGCAAATTATCATTCAATTATATTTGTATGTGTATAGGGAAAAGAAACAAATTATGGTGGTTACGGATTATGAACAAGATTTAAGATATTTCAAAGAAATTAATCCAAAAAAAAATTGATAAGGTATAAGATATAGTCCAAAAAATAATGACAGATCGTTGCGATGATAATTAGAAATAGTGTTGGTAAAAATTACTTAGTGAAATTCGTACCCCAAAGGAATGGCTAACGTTTTAATCAACATGAAGGAAAGTAATGGCAACAAGGAAAAACGTAGAAGGAACAACAAGTGTTCCTTTTTAGAATGCACAACAGGACCCGAGATGAAGGAACGAAAATTGCAATGAAGGGAATGACAGTTGCTCCATTCAAATGAACAACAACGATACTAAAAGAAACAACAGTCGTGCGAAGGGAATGACAATTGTTCCATTCAAATGAACAACAACTACACTCAAAGGAACAACAGTCGTGCGAAAGGAATGGAAATTGCTTCGTTCAAGTGAACAACAAATACACTCAAAGGAACAATAATCGTAACAGAGGAACGACATTTGTTAAATTTTTAGCCATCTAATTAGGTAATTTTGGAAACCTTCCATGGGAATGTATTTTTGCTTGAATCTAAGGTTGATTAGTCATCAACTAAATTCATTCAATTGTTATGGGTCATTTTATTTCAAAATCAAGTATTGGATGGTCTGCGTTCATTATAGTTTCTCGATATCTGCTACGAAACATGACATATTCATTTTTATGTGAAAGACAGGGTTCGTATGATAAGATAAAATAGGAGTAAGGAACAAAAAAGAGTGTTACTTGTGTTCATTACAGTTATCTTCCCTAGTTCTTATTTTCTCAGGTGACTTTCATAAAACTAAAAAAATAAAAACTAACAACTCAGTTAGATCTACGAAAAGAAAAAAAAAAACTATATACAATATGTACAATGTCAACAAAATTCATCATTTATGGAGTTGGATTAGTTGGGTTACCTTCCCACCCAACCAAAATCTAAACGGTAGGGTCCTAACTTACTTCCGAGTAGAAATATTCTTTTGAAGGTGGTTGATGGTAGAGTTGTAGTTGGTTTCCATTGACCATAAATGGATATCCAGACCCATCGATGGTACTTAAAATGACCATACCATTCTCCTAGATTTCATTAATTTCATATGGTCCTAGCCACCATGTCTGTAATTTTCCAGGAAAATCTTGAAATCTAGAATCATAGAGAAGCACCCAATCACCTCTCTTGAATGATTTCTTCTTGATATGTTTGTCATGCTAGGTCGCTCTCTGTTGCTGAATAATATTTGTGCACTCCACAACAGACAGGGGTGCTTCATTGAAGGCATTGTTTATGTGCTTCTGTAAGATCCAGTCCAATTTCCTGGGCCATCCTTAGGGTATTGATCTCAAACTCAATTGGGAATATGGATTATTTACCATAGACTAGGTGATAAGGAGAGTAGCCAGTGGTGTTACATCATGTTTTGTGATAAGCCCATAAGGCATATGGGAGCTCAGTATCTCGATTATGTCGGTTTGTTGAGACAGTCTTTGTCAGGATATCCTCGAAGACCTTATTGGTTCTTTCTACTTGATTGTTTTCCTATGGGTAGTATGGATAAATAACTTTGTGCTTAATATGATAATTTTTTAGGGTGGTGGTGATTCTATGAGTTGTGAATTATGACCCCCCATCAGTGATTACTTCCCTAGGTAGTCCATAGCATACAAATAATTTGAAAATAAATTTGGTGACTACTTCTTCTGTTGCATTTGGTAAGGATTCTGCCTCTACCCATTTGGTCATGTAGTTTGTTACAACTAGAATATAGGCCTTTTGATTTGACTTTGGATTGAAGGGGCCAACATGTTGGACAAATGAGAGGGGGGGTGAATCAGTTGTTACCATGCTTAAACAATTATGCTTCTTTTAAACTCTTTGCAGAAACATTGAATGATGATCACATTAATGCAGGGAAATAAACAATGGCACATTCAACATCAGTCACATATAAGAGAAACACAGAGACAGATATTTCCCGAGGAAACCCATACAGGGTAAAAACCTCCTTTTCTTTATATGATAAGTAATAGTTACATTCTTTACATTATCATACATATGAGCACCAACTCATAATGAGGCTACAACCTCAGTTTTGCAAGCTGCAACTTGCTGAGAGCACCAACTCTCTATTTTCTCTAGCACCCACTAGAAGGAAGCACCAAATCCCTAGTTTCTCTAGCACCAACTAGAAGGAAGCACCAACTCCCTAGTTTCTCTAGCACCAACTATAAGGAAGCACTAACTTCCTGTGTTCAAGCACCCACTTGAACCTTTGAGGACACTAGTCTTCCCTAGCTCCTCCCAACCACCCTGAAATATAAATTCTTTGTTACTCAAACTTATTACAACGATATAGAGTTATTCAATGGCTTACCAACCTTGTCATTGTTTTGTTACACTGCTCTGCCCTGTCTGCATCAGTGTCTTCTGCACACCCCTTGCACTTTCTGTTCTTCAACCTTTTATGATCTCTGCGCCATATCCCTTCAATGTACCATTCCTCTATTGTTCATTTTTGTTCCTGCGCTCTGCCTCCTTGCACACCCTTGATTCTCCTACACAGTGACAACCCTTGTCTCTTCTTTGTTCGGCATTCTTATAGTCTCTATTGTCTTTGTGCATGCAATATTCACAATGCCTCTGCATGCTAACTCCATGCCAATATCCTCCACCTCTCAAGTGCTCTGCCTGATCATCATGGTAACTCTTCAGCTTCTCTGGCGGTTTTCCCATGCGTTCATCATCACTGTATGTTGTATTGAGATTCCTCAGCCTCTTTGGCAGTTTGAGACTCTTCATCTTTTCTGTGACAGTCGAGTTCACCTTCTCTATTTTAGTTACAGATTTCAACACTCATCCATCTATCAATCCCTTCTACGAATAGTCTTCCTTCACTGGACGAAGCTTGGAGACTCTTCATCTCCTCTGGCGATCACACAGAGGTCTCTTCGAATTCTCTAGCAGACATCATCAATGGCTTCTAGCAGTTTCATTGTGTCATGCATCAGTAGCCCTCCGATCTCCTTCAGTTTCATTCATATCCAAAATAACCAACCACACATAGTCTGTTTTATTTTCTTTTATACAGACCTCCATGGTGGTTCCACTTCACATTTCCTTAGGAAAAAGAAAGACAAATGTCCCAACAACTGAAACACCAACTGATTCGCAATCATGAATATATTTCACTAACAAATTTGTAACTGAGAGGTTAACTTTGAGAGAGAACAGTAACCCTCTGATCAACACTTGATTTGATGGTTCATATCATTCCGCGATTTCGCATATCGCAATTTCGACACTCCTGATGTTCAATGTTCTTGTCACTTACAAATCCTGATCTATGAAATTCTGATACAAACCTTTTTTGCAGTAGCTCCTTCCCCTATATGACTATGGTCATAACCAAGCGCCTATGCAAAAAGTGCTTTCGCGATTTCTCATTTCGTGAATTTCAACACTATGCTCCGTTGACCCCAAGTCAGCGAAAATTCGATCACTTTCCACATGTCCTATGATTCGATGGTCTAGATGTGATCTTGATTCAATGGCTATGATTGAATCATGATTTCGTGATTTCAGCATTCTTGTTGCATTGGGTTCTTTGCCTCTCCATGTCACGATTCATGAAACTCCGATATGGAGTTATGTCAACGATTCAGATTTGATCTCTATTCAATGGCTGTGATTAAATCACAATTTCACTTATCGCGAAATCAACATTCTTGTTTCATTGTTTACTTGCCACTCCATGTTGCGATCCCTGAAACTCCGATATGGAGTTAGATCAATGGTCCAGATATGAGCTTGATTCAATGGCTGCGATTGAATTGCAATTTCGCATATCGCGAGATCGACATTCCTATTGCATTGTTTACTTGCCACTCCATGTTGCGATCCCCAAAACTCTTACACAGACTGTAATCAATGGTTCATATCAAAGCTTGATCTGACGGCTCAGATTACATCGTGATTTCATATATCGTGAAATCGGGATTCCTGTGGTGAATGTTCTTTGACAACTTCAACACTCGATCCTCGAAACTATGACATGGACTGGAATTAATGGTCCAGATTTGATATTGATTCAATGGCTACGATTTAAGTTGTGATTTTTCATATCACAAAATTGGGATTCATGTTGCATTGTTTCTTTGACATCTCCAACACGCAATCCTTGAAACTCTGACATGGTGTAAGTCTGTTGACGTCACATGTGTTAAATAACTGCCACGTATCACCCTGATTCATGACTTACATGTTCTTGGCATGTTGAATCAGTCTAACACTTGTCATTTCCTGGCTGTGCCACGTGTTCCTAGCTGATGTGGTTTGCTGACGTGAGTCAGATCGACGGTCCATATGTGATCTTGATTTGTCTGCTCAAATTACGTCGCGATTTTGCATATCGCAAAATCAATATTTCTATGGATGATATTACTTGTCATCTCCAAATCTCGATCCCTAAAACTCCGATAGGGATTTGGATCAACAGTCCACATAACCCCCTGAGATGGACGGTCCTCCTGCTTTTGGGATTTGTGAGCCCTCTACTCCTTGCACTTTTAAAGATCGTGTAGGTTTTCCTCAATCCAATGGTGGTCAGACCCTGCGCTCAGATCTGACGCCTGAGATCTATCCTCCTCTTCAGCACGCTCTTCTTATATTTATTCATATCTGACGACCCTCATGCTATCGGAAATTTTGGATGGGATCCAACGATCAGAAATGATTCTCGGGCCTTCGATCATTTTGTCAATGTTGTGTTTCCTTCGATCATTCGATCTTCCTGGACGTATATTCTCTTTTCCTGTTGATCATCGATGTTGTACTCAAGCCATCATCACTGTTGTACTTGCCAACATTGCCTTCGATCATTCGATCTTCCTGGACTTATCTTCTATTTTCCTGTTGATCATCGGTGTTGTACTCAAGCCATCATTATTGTTGTACTTGCCATCAATGGCAAGCTTACGCTGCCTGTAAAACATTTCCAACAATCTCCCCCTTTGGCATTGATGGCAACAAAGGCACCCAGATTCTTTTCTCCCCCTTTGACATCAGTGTCAAAGAGAACATGCTCCCTCTAAGGTGTTGCAGTATTTTACGAGGTATCAGATATTAAATCAATGCAAACTCCCTCTGACAGGATGGACTCTTTTATTTGAGGCCTACATAATATTTGTATCTGAACCAGAGTCTTCTCTTTCTGATTCTTGGACCTGTTCATCTTCAACTTCCACTGTATCCTCTATGCAAAATTCAAAATTGCTCATCTCTCTTACTCAGACTCCTTTATCAATCTTCTCATGGGTGGATGACTCCCCCTGTCACTGTTATCTCTCTGCTTCTGACTATTTCCCCCCTTTGTTCCTAAAAGGTTAACTTTCCTTGACAAGGTCTTTTCTCTTGTTGTCTCTATAGGATGTCATGTACATCATATTGTACATCAGAATGTTGTTGTCCTACTTGAACACTGTGCAATTGTATCCTGTACTTTTTAAAGAGCCCTTGGATCTCCCCATTGAATTTCATCGATCTCTATTACTGCAATTTTCATTTTTCTTCCATGATGCATTCAATCCAGGGCTTTTATGTCCATGTTCAATCACAAGAGAAAACTGCTACACCCACTCTCACGCCTGCTTTTCTTTCCCACAAATGAAGGACCTATATCAGGTTTCTTAGGAGCATTGATTTCTACCTTGTTGAGTCCAATATCGGATTTGTCATTTGGTGATCTTTGGCTATCCAAGACCTTGTCCAGAGTCATGGATCTTCTCAAGAACTTGATTTGGGTGTTTTCCTTCTCAACCTTCAAGACTTCTGCTTCCTGTTTATGACATGGTTCTTCTCCTACTTCTTTCGTGGGATAAATGTTGACTGGGCATTCTTTTATTGTATCTGAATCTTCTTCTTTACTTGTAGGGGAGGATTCAACATCAACATTATTGTTTTCCCTTATACTGTTATTCACCATTTTTCCTGAGTTTACATTTACCTTACATTCTTTAGATGTGAGCACCTCTTCACTGCCTCTGTCACACTTTTGACTTGAACTGAGTGAATTATGTTTCAGACTATCCACAAGCATAACGTAATGGGCATCTCCTTTGTCATTAATCAAACTCACCATCCCTCTATCCTTGATTTTACATGGTTCATCATTTCCAAGGATCACATTTTCTATTTTTCTTTTACTTATGCACAAAACATTATCCATGTCTCCAGTCAAGTGCTTGCAACATCCACTTTCTATATTCCTGGGGGCCTTTTGTTTTTGAATTGAAAGTGTTAGATCACATTTTTCAATATCTTTCCTTTTCCATGTGCTGGCCTTTTTATCTAAGAACTTTATCCTTGGATTTGCTTTGTAATCATTTAGTTTGTAGCTTGCATATTTGTGGCCAAAGTTGTGACAGTTATAACATTCAATCTCATTGTTCAATAAGTCAAAGTTATTGTTGTAGCGTTGTCTACTCATTAACTGTTTAATATTTATTGACCTCCTCAGTTGCATGTCTCTAGACTTAATTTGGTAATTTGCAATCTATGATGGTTTTTTACTTTGTTGTATCATTCTTTGTTGTGGTAGATATTTATTCCTTGGGAAACCTAAATGCTCATGTCTAAGTCTAAAAGAACAATTTACATCTTTGTGACCAAAGTTAGAACAATATAAACAATATCCATAGAAAAAATCTTTGTACCTGGAAAATGGTTGTCTTCTTTGAGAAAATTGATTTATTTCATGTTGATGATGTCCTTGAGCAGGGAGTGCATTATTTCTTTGTTCTACAGATTCAGTCCTGACACTTTTTCCTTTACCTGTCCTAGGTGGCTGATTGTCTTCCTTTGTTTCTGCAGGTTTTTGTTGTCATTGGTTGTCGGTTTGACATGGACATTAGCTTTGACAAACTTGATGGGTTCTTTGTTTCTTGGCTGACCACTACTTGATCCCTCTTCATAACCCAAACCAATTTTCAGCTTTGGATTCCTTTGTTGACTCAGTATGGTGGCTAATCCTTCTGAGGCTTTGATACTTGACATATTATGATGATACAAGACTTGAAACTTCTCCATCTCTTTCCTAGTTTTCACTACTTCTTCTTCCAGGGCTTCAGATCTTGCCCTCTTTTCTGATAGATGATGTTTCAGAATATCCTCGATTTTCCTTGCCTCTTCTAATTCCACTTTCAACAGGGAAAAGTCTTCATCGAGCTATTTACTGTCTTTCTCAAACTGTATCAGCAGTTGTTTTTGCTTTCTGTTCTTAATTCTGAGTCTATCAATCTCTTCCATTGCACTGATCAATTCTCCTTCCATATCAACCATAGCTTCTTCATCATTCTCATCACTGGCCTTGCTTTCATTATCACCCTCCTCTTTGGTCATAAGCAAGAAGTCATTTACTTTATCTTCACATGAGGAATCACTATCGGTGTCTTCTGAGGAGTCATCATTGTTTACACATAAACTCTTCTTCTTATCAAATCTTCTTGATTTGTGCTTCTCTTCATCTTCAGAGTTTTGATCATGTTTCTTGTGTGGACATTTATTTGCAAAATGACCTATCTTACCAAAGTTGAAACATTTGAAGGGAAACTTACCTTGGTACTTTCCTGATCCTTTCTTTAATCTTCTCACGAATTTTGCTTCAATTTCATCAGGCTCACAATCCTCATTCTTATCTGCTTTAAATGATTCTTCTCTAGAGGTGGTTTTATCTATAACTATCCTCATTTCATATGAAGTCAACATTCCTAGAAGTTGATAAAAAGACAAAGTCTTTATATCATTAAGTTCTTCTATAGCTGAGACCTTTGGGTTGAACATATCTAGCAGAGATCTCAAAATTTTCTGAACTAAAGAGGGTTCCTCAATTTCTTCACCAAGTGATTTCATTGCATTTACTAATTCTTCAAGTCTCAGAAAATACTTCCCAATGGTTTCATCTTCTTTCATCTATAGATTTTCAAACTGTACTCGATAGGTTTGAATCTTGGCATCTTTCACCTTCTCATTACCTTCATAATAGTTAATGAGTTTGTCCCACATTTCCTTAGCAGTTTGAAGATGCATCACCTTCACAAACTCAGCTTATGCAAGTCCATTCAAGATAGCATTCATTCCCTTATCATTAAAGCTAAATTCTAACTTATCATCTTTGGAAGCTAGCACAATAGGCTTTATGTATCCAGTCTCTACTACATCCCATTAGGTATGTTCTCATCCTAACCTTCCAGAAGGCAAAATTTGTTCCATCAAATAGAGGAGGCCTAGTGACTGAAGTCCCTTCATGGCTTGTCATGTTTAAGCTCTAGGATCTACCCTTAGATAGAAGGGCCTGGCTCTGATACCAATTGTTGGAAAACTGAGAGGGGGGGGGGTGAATCAGTTGTTACCATGCTTAAACAATTATGCTTCTTTTAAACTCTTTGCAGAAACATTGAATGATGATCACATTAATGCAGGGAAATAAACAATGGCAGATTCAGCATCAGTCACATATAAGAGAAACATAGAGACAGATATTTCTCGAGGAAACCCATACAGGGTAAAAACCTCTTTTCCTTTATATGATAAGTAATAGTTACATTCTTTACATTATCATACATATGACCACCAACTCATAATGAGACTACAACCTTAGTTTTGCAAGTTGCAACTTGCTGAGAGCACCAACTCTCTATTTTCTCTAGCACCCACTAGAAGGAAGCACCAACTCCCTGGTTTCTCTAGCACCAACTAGAAGGAAGCACCAAATCCCTATGTTCAAGCACCCACTTGAACCTTTGAGGACACTAGTCCTCCCTAGCTCCTCCCAACCACCTTGAAATATAAATTCTTTGTTACTCAAACTTATTACAACAATATAGAGTTATTCAATGGCTTACCAGCCTTGTCGCTGTTCTGTTACACTGCTCTGCCCTGTCTGCATCACTGTCTTCTGCATGCCCCTTGTACTTTCTGTTCTTCAGCCTTTTATGCTCTCTGCGCCATATCCATTCAATGTACCATTCCTCTACTATGCATTTTTGTTCCTATGCTCTGCCTCCTTGCACACCCTTGATTCTCCTACACAACGACAACCCTTGTCTCTTCTTTGTTCAACAGTATTATAGTCTCTGTTATCTTTGTGCATGCAATATTTGCAATGCCTCTGCATGTTGACTCCGCGCCAATATCCTCCACCTCTCGAGTGCTCTGCCTGATCATCATGGTAACTCTTCAGCTTCTATGGTGGTTTTCCCATCTGTTCATCATCACTGTATGTTGTACTGAGATTCCTCAACCTCTCTAGCAGTTTGAGACTCTTCATCTTTTCTGTGACAGTCGAGCTCACCTTCTCTATTTCAGTTACAGACTTCAACACTCATCCATCTGTCAATCCCTTCTAAGAATAGTCTTCCTTCACTGGACGAAGCTTGGAGACACTTCATCTCCTCTGGCGATCACACAGAGGTATCCTTGAATTCTCTATCAGACGTCATCAATGGTTTTTGGTAGTTTCACTGTGTCGTGCATTAGTAGCCCTCCGATCTCCTTCAGTTTCATTCATATCCAGAACAACCAACCACACATAGTCTGTCTTATTTTCTTTTATACAGACCTCCAGGGCAGTTCCATTTCGCATTTCCTTAGGCAAAAGAAAGAAAATTGTCCCAACAACTGAAACACCAACTGATTCGCAATCATGAATCCATTTCACTAACAGATTTGTAACTGAGAGGTTAATTGTGAGAGAGAACAGTAACCCTCCAATCAACACTTGATCTAACGGTTCAGATCATTCCGCGATTTCACATATCATGATTTTGACACTCCTGATGTTCAATGTTCTCGTCACTTACAAATCCCGATCTACGAAATTCTGATACAGACCTTTTCTGCACTAGCTCCTTCCCCTATATGAATATGGTCATAACCAAGTGCCTATGCCAAAAGAACTTTCGCAATTTCTCATTTTGTGAATTTCAACACTATGCTCCATTGACCCCAACTCAGCGAAAATTTGATCACTTTCCACATGTCTTTTGATTCAATGGTCCAGATGTGATCTTGATTGAATGACTACGATTGAATCGCGTTTTCGTGATTTCGGCATTCTTGTTGTATTGGGTTCTTTGCCTCTCCATGTCACGATTCGTGAAACTCCGATATGGAGTTATGTCAATGGTCCAGATCTGATCTCTATTCAATGGCTGCGATTAAATCGCAATTTCACTTATCGCGAAATCGACATTCTTGTTTCATTTTTTACTTTCCACTCCATGTTGCGATCCTCGAAACTCCGATATGGAGTTAGATCAACGATCCAGATATGATATTGATTCAACGACTGCAATTGAATTGCAATTTCCAATATCACAAGATCGACATTCCTCTTGCATTGTTTACTTTCCACTCCATGTTGCGATCCCCAAAACTCTGACACAGACTGGAGTCAACGGTCCAAATCAAAGCTTGATCTAACAACTCATATTACATCGCGATTTTTCATATCACAAAATCGGGATTCCTGTGGTGAATGTTCTTTGACAACTTCAACACTCGATCCTCGAAACTCTGACATGGACTGGAATCAATGGTCTAGATTTGATCTTGATTCAATGGCTGCGATTTAAGTCGCAATTTTGCATATCGCAAAATCGAGATTCCTGTTGCATTGTTTCTTTGACATCTCCAACACGTGATCCCCGAAACTCCGACATGGTGTAAGTCTCCTGATGTCCTATGTATTAAATAAATCCCACGTGTCACCCTGATTCATGACTTACATGTGCTTGGCATGTTGAATCAGTTTGACACTTTTCATTACTTGGTTGTGCCACGTGTTCCTAGCTGACGTGGTTTGCTTATGTGAGTCGGATCGACGGTCCAGATGTGATCTTGATTTGATGGCTCAGATTACATAGCGATTTTTCATATCGCGAAATCGAGATTTCTATGGATGATATTACTTGTCATCTCCAACTCTCGATCCCCAAAACTCCAACAGGGAGTCGGATCAATGGTCGACATAACCCCCTGAGATGGACGGTCCTCCTGCTTTCAGGATTTGTGAGCCCTCTACTCCTTACACTTTTAAATATTGTGCAGGTTTTCCTCGATCCAACGGTGGTTGGACCCTCCGCTTAGATCTAACGCTTGATATCTATCCTCCTCTTCAACACACTCTTCTTCTCTTTATTTAGATCTGATGGCCCTCATGTTGTCAGGAATTTTGGATGGGATCCAACAAGCAGAAATGTTTCTCGGGCCTTCGATCATTTTGTCAATGTTGCGGTGCCTTCGATCATTCGATCTTTCTGGACTTATCTTCTCTTTGCCTATTGATCATCACTGTTGTACTCAAGCCATCATCACTGTTGTACTTGCCAGCGTTGCCTTCGATCATTCAATCTTCCTGGACTTATCTTCTATTTTCCTGTTGATCATCGATGCTATACTCAAGCCATCACTACTACTGTACTTGCCATCAATGACAAGCTTATGCTGCCTGTAAAACATTTCCATCACAACAAAGTCTATTTCCCATCTCTCAAATGGTTCTACAACTACTTGTGATTTCAAGGTCGTTTCATCAACTTGACCTAGTTTTCCCATCCCCTGACAACTATCGTAGGTCTAGACGTATTTCCTCGCATCTCTAAATATTGGGATCCAATAATAGCCCATCTGTAAAATTTTGTGTCTAGTCTTATGGTCTGTAAAATGCCCACCATAGGGCTTGTCATGTCCTACCTTCAGTATTTCGTAGATTTTGTCATCTCGTACACATCTATAGATCTAGAGGTTAGCTCCTATGTGGAAGAGATATCCATCGATCCAAGTGAATTGTGTGCTACGCTGGGCGATCATTTTTATTTCCCTTGATGATAGATGTGTCGGTAATTTTCCCACTGCTAGATAATTTTCCACATCAGCGTACCAAGGTGGATTTGTGGTGACGAGAAATAGACGCTCATCTGGAAAATGATCTTCAATTGTTAAGGAGTCATCTGTTTTGGGTATGCGGGATAGGAAGTCTGCGACAAGATTTTTTGTCCCGAGTCAATCTTTGATGGTGATGTCAAATTCCTACAATAGTAATAACCACTGAGTAACCCGTCCATTAGTAATCAGTTTATTAGCTAGATATTTAATAGCAGAATGATCAGTATACAAAATAACTAGATAGCCTGTTATATAATGATGAAATTTATTGATGGCATGTATAACAATTAATTTGTTTTTTCTATTACTGTATAATTAACTTCAGCTGGAGAAACATTCTTGATAATAAAATAAATGGTGTATGGTTTCTTGTCTTCTTCCTGTCCAAGGACAACGCCTATGGCAATATCTAATGCATCGGTGGATATGTAAAATGGTATTTTCCAATTTGGTCCCCTCAACACTGGTATTGTTGAGATCAGCTTCTTGAGTCCTGCAAATGCCGCATCACACTTGTCAAGCCACTGAAACTCCACATTACCAATAAAATCATGTAAAGGTGCAGTGGTTCTTGCAAATTTTTTCATAAATCTGTAATAGTATCCTAAAGTGCTAAGGAAACTACGTACCTTAGTTTGTGTGTGTGGTGTAGGTAGATTAAGGATTACCTCTATTTTTTCTGGATCTACTCTAATTTCATCTACAAAAATATAATTCCCTAGTACCACACCTTCCATCATCATCATGTGGCATTTTTCATGGCTTAAACATAACCTGGTAGGAATGCACCATCCTAGTACCTTCTCAAGATTATTCAGTGCTTGATCGAAGTCGTTGCCATAAGGAGTGAAATCATCCATGTAAACTTCAATCCATTCACTGATAAAATTGTTGAATATGATTAGGATGGCACTTTGGAATGTGGCTAGAACACCGTGAAGTCCAAAGGGAAATACTATGTATGCAAAGGTACCCCAGGGGCATGTAAATGTAGTTTTATCTTGATCTTCTGGGGCAATCTAGATCTGATTGTAGCCACTAAAACCATCTAGGAAAGAAAATAATTTCTTCCCTACCAAAGTATCCAAGACCTGATCAATGAAAGGTAATGGAAAGTGGTCCTTTTGAGTGGCTTTGTTAAGTTCCTTGTAGTCGACATTGATTTTCCATTTCCCATTTTTGTTGGGGACAATCACTAATGGGGAAACCCACCGACTATCTGAGATAAGATATATGAAATCTACATCCAACAAATTTTGTAATTTTTCTTTAACAATATCCCTAAGGTGGGGATTCAGTCTTCTCTGCCACTGTTGGATAGGTCGGGCATCTTTCTCAATATAAATGTGGTGTGTGTAGAGTTGCATATCAATACCTTTCATGTCAGAATACTCCCAGGAAAAATCTTGTTGGTATTTAGAAAGGACTTGAATCAACTTTTGTTGATGTTTCTCATCTAAATTGGCATTAATGTTCAGAGACTTTCCTGGTGCAATCTCAATGGATTTGTTGTTATGAACAGTGGTGGTCGGGATTTGTTGTTCCATTAAATCTTCCAATGAGTCTCCCTGTGCTTCATAGTTTAGAATAGCTTGGAGCTTCTGGCATGTTGGATTACCCATGGTGGTTGGGTCCACCCACTTATTACATCATCCTCTAGATGGTTCTTGAGTCTGAGAGATTCTTCCAGCATGAGAGGGGCTCATAAATCCTTTTCTAGATGCAGTGGTGGTGGAAATTGTGGATATATGAAAGTCAGGCTTAGCTTGGCTGGAGGATATAAGATGATATTTTTTGTGACACCTCCTCTAGAAATTATCATATTACCCATTCAAAATCTTATGTATGCATCAACTGTTGCGAGCCATGGTCTACCCAGTGTCAATGGATTCCCTTCAAGTCCACTTCCTGGGTTGATGATGAGGAAATCCGCTAGATATTCCCAAGAGTCGACTGAGATTTCTATATCATGTAGTGTGCCAACTGGTCTAACCACTTATCGATCAACCAATTGTAACATAATTGGGGTGGGTTTGGAGGAGTCGAAAACCAGGGTGTTGTAGGTTTCCATAGTCAGGATATTGATGGCCTCCCCCAAATAAACTAGTTTATTTGGAAAAGAACAGCCCTAGATCTAAACTGTTACTATGGGGTTCCCTGGATATGCATATTTGATTGGTTCTTGTCTATGTAGAATTAGATCATACAGGGCTCCTACTATGAGAATTGTTGATGATGAATTTTTAATTTTCCTAACAGGATTCCTCCCACATAGTTCCTTGATCATCTTTGCATAAATTGGAATTTCTTGGAGAGATTGCAGGAGTGGTGACACAGACCCACAAACCCTCAGGTCTAAGGTCCACACAGGATCGTTCTAATATTCCCTTTAAGTCCAATTGACTCTTTGGTATCCCCTCAGGAAATACCCTTCACACTCAATAGTGTATCCACAGGTCCTTATGGCTGTGCCTGCGGGATCAAACACGAAGCATCAACCCAAATCTCCTGACTCAAAATAGGATCTCACCCTTCTCGACTTCAAGACTTTGGGTTTCATGATTTTTTGATTCCTGTTGTCGAGGGTTATTATCTCTACAACTTTCGAAACCTGAATTACCTAACTCTGATGTACTCAACAAAGGTTGACTTTTCAATGGGCTTCTCACTTCATCGAGATTTCAGATTTTGCAATTTCATGAGTCTTGATGCAAGGCTCCCAGTCCTTTGACCTCCGAACCTCGAAATGGTCAAAAAGGGTTGGCTCCACATGGCGACAAGTGCGGCACCTGTCTTTTCAACCTTTGTGGCTTTCTACCTTTGATGTAGACTCCAGCCACTTGTCACTCTTTTGGGTTTTTCGAGACTTTCGCACCCACAGCGCTGCCTTCTCCATTTCCCAACACCCAAAGTGCTGAAATCCCAAAACTCTAACCCAATTCCTTTCGCAACTCGTGACTTTGGGACTTTCTTTTCACTGTGCTCAACTCCTTGGCATTAGGATCCCTGAAATGCTGAAATGATATGATGGCTTGTACAAAGCACGATGAACGGTCCACATTGATTCTGGATCCTAGAGTGGTAAGTTCGCCTACCTCTAACCACCCTGCAACTTCCCTGGATCCTACAGTCCTCATGATTTTAGGAATTATCCAAAGAGAATTTTGACTGCTCTTTGCTCCTTGATAACTCCTGTGAAATAAAGAAAGGTTCTTCCATTGGAACTTAACTTCTGCTGGATTGACTTCGACTCTTGTCTCCCTTCGAAGTATTTCGACCTTGTCCTCCTTTGAATACTCCAATGGCGCTACCCCTTCTGAGATTTTTCTACAATTTTGAGCCGTTGAAAAGACTCCTACACGCACTCCTTGCGAAAATATCTAAATTCACCCCTTGGTTGATAAGTTTTGAGCTTCCAACAAACCTGCGCACACCTTGCATGGATTTTGTGCTTCACCTGCACTTCTGCGGGAATGAGAACAATAGTATATCTCCTAATATTTTAGAGATAAACTTTGAACCTCCGTCAATGCACTCTTTGTGGACGATTTCACTGCACTCCTTGCAGGAACTTCTCACTCGGGAAGAGAAACAATTGAAACTCATTCTCTCTCTCTCTCAGACTTCAAACATTTAACATGAAATCATACATTCACACAATATTAAAGAAAATGCATAACATAGAGAATAAACAACCATAAGCATACCATTCAACATGTATACACATAAAGCATCATAACACCATGAATTTGAATCAAAGATTCATATATTAATTCAGAACTTCTGTACATGGGTTCTTCTCTACAACTTTATGCTATAACTCTTTCTTTTTGCTCTATTCTCAATGATACAATTCTCTCTTTCTCTCCTTTTTCTCCCTAATGTTACAATGATACAAAGGTGAGGGTGTCTATAGTCAATTTTCCCTCCTATGCTCTAAACTATATAATCTGGAATTTAAATCTACCTACTTTCATTAACTATGCATAAATGCCTCTACCTACTATAGATGAGAGCGAATCGCTCATGATCTATTTACAATATGCAAGTGCACTTCCTATTAACTATTACATTTAATATCTACACATTTAAACTTTCAAAAGCATTTTAACATGTCCAAAATACGTTGGCGTTCATCCCAACTATCTTCCCCTTCACGCTCGCTTGACAGCTTACGATGCTCCTGCATCATACTCCCTCGCTTGAAAATTTTCATGGACTCTTGTTCATGAGCTCTTGCATGGTCTGTCCATGCCTCTGAATTTATGCTTCATTTTCCTAGCTGCCATCTTCAACTCGATTTCCCTTCCATTTGACCAAGTATTCAAGATACTCTTTCCTCCTGGTCTTCTTGATGACTCTCTTGTCAAGTATACTTTCCATCTGTGGCCTTTCAGCTACAAGAATTTTTTTAGTCCACTGAAACTCTATCTATTCACTGTCTACTCTTGCTTCTCCATCTTTGTAAGGGTATAAATCTGAGATATTGAATATCGGTGAAATTTTGATCCCATCGGGTAATTCAATTTCATATGTGTTTGCTCCAAATTTCTTCAAGACCCTACATGGTCCAATCTTCTTCATTTTTAGTTTGTTATATGTCCCCCTTGGGTACCTCTCCTTCCTCAGATGTACAAGAATCAGATCACCAACTTCAGACTGAAGTTCTCATCTGTGTTGATCTGCTCTTCACTTATACTCTTGACTCGAACTCTATAAACGTTCCCTCACTTGGTTGTGAAGTTCCTTCATTGCCTTTGCAAAATCCTCTACACTAACACTTCTGAATTCAGTTTGTTCTGAATCTTTCAATTCAAAAATTCCCCTTGGCTGCATTCCATACACAATTTGGAATGGAATCTTCCCTATGCTTCTGTTGATTGAATCATTGTAGACAAATTTCACCTATGGTAGGATGTGATCCCACTGACTGTGGTGTCCAGTCACTAGGATCCTTAGCAAATATGCCAATCTCCTTTTTACAACTTTTGTTTTCCCATCCATCTGAGGATGATATGTTGAGCTAAATGAAAAGATTTTCCCCAGCTTCTTCCATAAAGTCCTCCATAAATGTCCAACGAACTTGGTATCTCGATCTGAAGCTATACTCCTTGGCAAGTCGTGATGTCTAACGACTTCTTTGAAAAACAAGTTCGCAATATGTGTTGCGTCGCTAGTTTTCTGACATGGTATAAAATGTGCCATCTTTGAAAATCTGTCTACCAACACAAAGATTGAATCAAATCCCCTTTGTGTCCATGGAATCCCTAATACAAAATCCATGCTCACTACATCCCACAGCCTCTCAGGTATGGGTAATGGTTGGTATAACCCTATTCTCTGCCTTTTTCCCTTTGTATGCTGACAAATTCTACATCTGTCCACAAATATTTTTCCATTGGTCCTCATGTTCTGATACCACAATTGACGTAGATCCCCAAACCCTCATGTCTAAGGTCCACACAGGATTGTTTTGATCTTCCCTTTGAGTCTAATTGACTCTTTGGTATCCCCTCGAGAAATACCCTTCACACTCAACAGTGTATCCACATGTCCTTATGGTTGTGCCCACGTGATCACACACGAAGCATCAACCCAAATATCCTGACCTGATATAGGATCGTGCCCTTCACGACTTCGGGACTTCAGGTTTCACAATTTTCCAATTCTTGTTGTCGAGGGTTCTTATCTCTACAACTTCCGAAAACTGAATTTTCGAACTCTGATGTACTCGACAAAGGTTGAATTTTCAACGATATTCTCACTTCATCGGGATTTTGAACTTCACAATTTCGCGAGTCTTGATGCAAGGCTCCCAATACATCGACCTCCAAACCCCGAAATGATCAACAAGGGTTGGCTCCACCTGGTGACAAGTGCGCCACCTGTCTTTTCAACCTTTGCGGCTTTCTACCTTTGACGTAGACTCTAGCCACTTGTCACTCTTTCAGGTTTTCAATACTTTCACACCCACAACGCTGCCTTCTCCATTTCCCGACACCCAAAGTGCCGAAATATCGAAACTCTAATCCAATTCCCATTGCAACTCACAACTTCGGGACTTTCATTTCACTTTGCTCAACTCCTTGGCATTAGGATCCCCGAAATGCCGAAATGATTTGATGGCTTGTGAAAAGCATGATCAACGGTCCACATTGATTTTGGATCCTAGAGTGGTAAGCTCGCCTACCTCTAACTACCCTGTAACTTCCCTAGATCCTACGATCCTTGTGATTTCAGGAATTCTCCAAAGAGAATTTTTACTGCTCTTTTCTCCTTGATAACTCCTGCGAAATAAACCAAGGTTATTCCACTAGAACTTAACATCTGTTGGATTGAATTAGACTCTTGTCTCCCTTCAAATCAGTTCAACCTTGTGCTCCTTTGAATACTCCAATGATGCTACCCCTTCTGAGCTTTTTCTACAATTTCGAGCCGTCGAAAAGACTCCTACACGCACTCCTTGCGACAATCTCTCAATTCACCCCTTGGTTGATAAGTTCTGAGCTTTAACCAGCCCACACACACCTTGCATAGCTTTTGTGCTTCACCTTCACTATATATATAGGACTGAAGTAGAAGTAATCTAATCTAAATTGCTCAAAATGAAACTAATCTAGGAAAGCAGGAAATTGCATAAAGGAAAAGAAATATAACATGTGAAGAGTTAATGACAAATAACATATGTGAGCTCACACAATAAAGCTATCTTGAATTACATAAAAATAATCAAATGACAATCATGAAAGCATAACAATGAAAGAATATGAATCAAAGCTAAGAATCCCTTTCTCTTTTGAATTCTAATGACTACTCTAATTCTAATTACATCCTAATTGAATAATCTAAATTCCCCTCATGAAGAGAGAGAACTCTCTTTTATACATGAGAGCCTTGAAGATAAGATAACCATCTCATTATTATAGATCCACTATTCTCTCAACCTATTTCCCATTATTACAAAATATAATCCCTTTAAATCCTCACACATATCTCTCATATATCTTAGATAAGATATTCCAACCAAATCTCCATGATCTTCTCCTTGGAATGGGATTGAATTATCTTCTCAAATATTGAAATGGTGGAGGATGTATTCGAGATGTCCTTCGAATCAATCCTTCACATATTCCTACACATTACAAATCTCACACATATTTGAGATATATATGAAAACATGTTGATTTTCTAACATTTAATCACAAATTCCTTTTAAATAATAAAATGAATAAAGTGGAGAACAATAAGGTGAAACCCAAGTATATTTATGGAAATGATATCATGAAAGGTTAATGGGGCGATAAAATGTGAAGAAGGATGACGGGAAAGGTGGATGAGAATAGGACATTTATGGGCCCCAACATACCCCCCAACTTAACTTGTTGCATGTCCTCATGCAACCATGCATGGATCTTCTCAAGAAATTTTGGCATCTGAATGTTGGCTTTGAGTGATGATAATAAATGTTTCCCAGGATGGGATTTACATGAGTAACAA
>ML784929.1:558989-578882 GCA_009831015.1 Picea engelmannii
GTTGGAAGATTGGTTGTTGTCATTGATGTCAACCCTAGTCATGGGTTTTGGACCAGAAGATTGATGAAGTTATTTGGACATGAAGGAAAATGAACATGAAGATACAACACCCATGGATGGATATTATACATCATGTTTTTTCCATTGGTATGTGGCACGTCACATGGATCCTCATGGTTGAGGAGAAATGAATTTTTGAAGATGACAAAGTGAATTGTACATGTAGGCCCTGAAGATAATTAAAGAAAAGAATTACAAAATAAGAAAGTGTCAGGTCGGCCCTAATGTTAAAAGGAAGTGACATAAATTTTATAAATAAACATCATTATACATTCATTTGATACAAGTCAAATTTCAGAAATAAGAAGAAGTAAAAGAAGGCCGGATTTCAAGGGAGGATGAAGTCTTTTGGTGATGTGTTCTAAGGTATGTTATTTTCAGGTCATCTTACCATTTTTGCTATAAAAATTTTTATAGAATGATTCAGATGGTGAAATCTCTATGGTATTGATAAGACATATCAAGGTACCTCTGGTAAAAATTTCAGCTCTTTATTCTCTATAATTATGGAGATACACTCTGTGGAATATAGGGTTTTTTACCAGTCCTGAAACTAGTCAAAAAACAAGTGTTCTGTGTAAAACAGTCATAAATTTTTCATACAGACTCCAAATGTAGTTGAACCACTTCCATTGGAAATAGTACGGATTTTAGTTTCATGTGTGTGAGTTTTAGAATCCAATGTTAAATATTGAGCGCGGGGCATGCTGTACAAGTTGGGTCTTCTGAACAAACCAGAATTGAATAAAGTTTTATTATCTCTCATATATTCT
The DNA here is from genome assembly GCA_009831015.1 of Picea engelmannii. NCBI lineage: Eukaryota > Viridiplantae > Streptophyta > Pinopsida > Pinales > Pinaceae > Picea > Picea engelmannii. The sequence continues at coordinate 559,823 of ML784929.1, forward strand.
TGGGTGGAAGGAAGGGGAAAGGATAGAGAGTTCAAACATATCTTGATATTGTAGGATTGTATCTTCCTCTTGTATTTTTATCCCTCTCTTTACATTTGGAAGCTGTAGCTACCTTTGGAATTCATTACTTCCCTTGAACAAAAACTATTGATTATTTCTCATATATATTGTGCATGCTGTATTGTGGTGTATTGGTGTAACTCTTATACTATTGTTCATTGCTCATTGGATATAATTGAATGTTTTAAGTATAAGTTGGAAAAGGTTTTTAAATTGTACTTGATACTGATTCACCCCCCTCTCAGTATCAACAGTAAGACCCTAGGTTCAAGTTATATAACCAACAAAAACCTTCATATAGTGACCCTTTTGACATTAACTACATGCAAGTGAAGCCTCACCCGAGGCATCTATTAGGGATACAGGAACCAAGTTTAAGTAGGGATGAGGGGATGGGAGGCAGTCCTCAAATTAATTCTTACTTATCTATTCTGTGTGCATTATCCTATGTCTATTTTTCCTTAGTTACATAGTAATTGATTTTATGTAGTGGCATTATGACGAAAATTGCAACATAAACCATTTACCATAACATCCATAACTATTGCACAATAAACATATAGTAAAAAAATCTAGTCTAACATGCACGAATATACTATTCATAACTAATCACATGAATCACACACATAGAGACACAAAGTTAATGTGGTTCACTCAATCCTTGGGCTACATCCACAACATCTGGCGTCTTTATTATTCTTTTTGTAATCATTCTAGGCTTGCGTACTACTCTACAATAGATTCATAATGTTATTAGTCCCCACCCTACCTAGCCTCTATGCATCACTCTTTGAAACTCTCCTTCACCATGAAGACATAGACTCCCTCTCGCATACTCAATCTATTCTCTCACATCAATAAATACCAATAGAATAAAACCAAACAAACCCCCTTCTTCCCAACCCATTACATATTTATACATGGAATTTTGGGCTAAAAACCATACTTGATTATCCCAAAAACCATATTACGACTCATTTTGACTCATTACAACTCATGTTAACTCATTGTTCGGGTGTTCTTTTATTTCTTTTTCATCTGCATGTTGCTTTTTCATTCCTGACTACTTTTCTTCCTACTTTTGCACATCTCTCTGCTTTTACATGCTAAAATGTTGTCCTTCTTTTTCTCCCACTTTATTCTCTTTATTTATTCTATTGATTTATTCTTTTCCAAGTATGCTTTTATTGCGAACTTCAATCCTAAATACACCTTTACTACACACTCCGCTCCTACCTTCTCTTCTTTCTTCTGGTACTACAAATATCCTCCATACTTAGGATTTTCCTCAAAATTGTATCCAAAATGCCTGGCCAACAGGGCCCCAAGATTCACATGTGGTTCACACTGAGCCACTCAGGAATGTTTCATTGCACTCCTCCATACATCCATGAACTTTTGGACGGTTTCTCTCGCTGTCGTAACTTATTTTATTACTTTTTCTTATTTTCCAAAAATTTCCTCTACGACCCATGTAATTAGGGTTGTGAGTTTATCCTTTGTTTTGTGTGTTGCTTTCTTTATCATGCACCGTGTCATGGCTAATTCCCCTACTACCCTAAGTGATTCATTCTGTAGAGGTTCCAATTTCTACACAATCTTCTTCTATTATGCCCACATCTTCACTACTTCTTTGTATACTAGTCTATTTTCAAGGATAGTCATCATTCATTCAAAAAGTCGTAGATTGTTGATGCTTTCATTGGTTTTTTGAGCATAATCCTATATGCTTCTTATTTTATCGCTGATCTCCTTCAACTATGGATTCATCGTGAGTTGTGTCCAAATCCACATACTCTCGTAGCACAACCTTGTGCACTCCTGGTCTAGACTCTTAATGTTTTCCACTAAGGTTGTCTCTATCCTTTCCCTTTACTCCTTTTCCTCTGGAGGTTTCCTTAGCATGGTACGTGATTCCAAGTCTTTAATCTTGGTGTGAAATCCTTTAATGACTTCCCCGATTCTTGAGACTTGTTCTTCCATTCTAGCCTCTACCACAATTGGTACTATTGGGATCTCCTTATAGATATTTTGGATGACCATTTGTATCCATTGTTCCATTTTCTCGAGATTTTCATTCTCTTTTAGTTATTTCTCAACATTTTTCTCACTCTTTTCCTCAATCGGGCGCGTTGACAATCCTTCACCTGATCCTCTCTCTAGAGTTATTCTCATTGTCTCCAATAGTTGTTGTATCATCATCAAATGGTCCTACAACTTCTAGTGTAGTTCATCTTGTTTTTGTGATGCTTCTTCAATTTCCTCCTCTATGACATCCCACACTTTGTAGCTAATTCTATCCATGTCATGGTCTTTCAGAGTATATATACCAACTACTTTGTGGGATTTAATATTTTTGTGTGTAGATATGGCTGGGACCTTCCCCTTGTATTTTTTGTTTTACCCCTACTCTCGACCTAATGTTTTTTGTTCATCTTGTATTGATGGTCCTGTCTTCGACGTATTCCCTTCACCATTGCATTGCTCATTTTTCTCACTCTTTTCCTCAATCGGGCTTGTTGACAATCCTTCACCTGATCCTTTCTCTAGTCTTATTCTCATTGTCTCCAATAGTTTTTGTATCATCATCAAATGGTCATGCAACTTCTAGTGCAATTCATCTTGTTCTTGTGATGCTTCTTCAATTTCCTCCTCTATGAAATCCCACACTTGGTAGATGATTATATCCATGTCATGGTCTGTCAGAGTATAGATAGGAGGTACTTTGTGCGATTTCATATTTTTGCGTGTAGATATGGTTGGGACCTTCCCCTTGTATTTTCGTTTTACCCCTACTATTGGTAATGTTTTTTTTCCATCTTCTATTGATGGTCCTGTCTTCGACGTATTCCCTGCACCATTGCATTGATCATTTCCTTGTCCCTTGGTTAGTTATTCCTCTTCATTGTCTTGTTCTTCTTCTTCATTAGGGTGCTCCATTTCTTCCCCTGGAACTTTCCACTCTTACTCCAAGTGATTGGAAATCAAGCATACATCATCCATTTCCAACTTGTATATAGTTGTAAACCACTAGCGTGCAGGATATTGTTTGTCTTGGATGTACATGTGGTGCATTCCTTCTTTAAAGCGCATAATATCCTAGTAAATCTTTTTAGTATGGGTGGTGAAGCATGGTTTGTGAATTATGATAATTCTAATTTCTTCAAGATAGACATAGAATGTGGAATTATGATCTAGTTGCCTCCTCATGTATATCATATGCCATAGGTTTGCATATCACGCAGCTCCATTACCTATGCTTGATGTTTTAAAAAATTGCTAATCACCTGGTTCCTTCCATCCAACTAGTGATATTAAGATGAGAAGTGAGGCATACTGAAATTTCATGCCTTTCTCCTTGGATTCTGTGCAATCTACCAAAAAATGATTTACCAAAAATGTGTCCCAATTCATTTGGACCCCCTCTGTGCACTTTGTCATAGCTGATATCACTACGAACAACACCTCATCCTTGCAACATATACTTAGTAATTTTCATTCCAATACATGTGCTTCAAATTTCACAACATCATCACTTATGTTTGCATCATCCCACCCTCACTTCCCTATGAAGGTGTCAAACCTATCCTTCATAGTTTCTAATAGTGATTTCGCCTTCACCCTGTTTGTGAATAATGTTTCCAGATCATATCCTACTTTTGGAAATCCTGTTATCTGCGTACTTAGTTGTGTTTCAATAGATACTGGTGGATTTATCCACAAAGTTCCTCCATGGATGTATCTTAGTAACATTTTGATGCAATATTTTACTTCCTGACCTCTCCCAAAATGCAGGATCTCCAGCAAATTCAATATTATTTATTTCTCTAGTCATGCCACCCAACTCTTTGGTTCGATCAGGATTGTACCTTTCCCTGGTATGATTTTGGTTCACAAATATTTCTCTCATTCCAGCTAGAGAAACTTCAGTACATTTTTTTTCTTGGTCCGCAATCTTCAAAGAAATTACCTTTCCTAGCATGTCGCCTTTGAAAATGATAGCGGGTGGTATTTCTGGTGTGACTAGTAGGTAATTTCCATATGTAGGTATTCTAACCTATTGTGTGGTGTCATTTCTTGGAGGTATGTAGTCCCTGTGAAATATTGACTATGAGGTTGAAGCTCCAGGTGTTTCCATGAAGATTGGTGCAATCAATGGTCGTTTTGTTTGTTTGAGTGATGTGGTTGTGGGTGCCCCAACTTTTGGTGGTGTCATTGTTCTTTGTGGTGGATTTCTCTAACTTCTATGTGTCAGTTGTGTAATTTCTTTTGAGCCCAATGTAAGTGTCGAATATAGTCAGAGTCTGCAATCAATACTTTCCTTACTTTGTAATTAATGTTAAACTCTTCACCGTATTCTTTCTTCGATCTTCCAATATACCCCGATCCTCAACAACACCTTTTATTTATGACTATGCGTCTCTAGTATGTTTCATCATTACTTCTTTTTAACTATCATTTTCATGCTTTAATGTCGTTAAAGGTCATGTTATGTGCTTGAATTTTGCATACACTTAAGTGTCTCTGCATTGTTTCTATTATTTGTGTGATACTCTCTTTTTTGTGTGGGTCTTGGTTCTTTATTTCCCATACTTCTTCCTATATTCCTTTGTATTTCTTCTTGTTTTTCCACTTTTTATTTCTTTTCTTCTTTTTATACTTTTTTTTTGTGTTTCTATATTTTACCTCCCTACTATATTACAAATACTATGATACATGTGTTCTTGCACAACTCAAATTAATACACAAACGATCGATCGTCTCTATAGATTTTTAGACAACTTCCGTTCACCATGCCTCCCAGGGATTCTCCATTTAGTGTTTCCAACTACGCAACACCTGCCTCCATCACATGATGAATCACATATGGTCCTAACCAATGAATTTGAAAACTTCCTAGATACGCATTAACTTATTGTCATACAATAATACTAAGTCCCCTACTTGAAACTTTTTATGTCTAATCTGTCTAGCATGCCATGCCTTTTATCTCGCATTCTCAACTTGTTGATGGAACCCTGCGACAAAGTGATCTTCCTCAAGCTGTACCAACTATGAAAATATCTCCTCTACTGCACCTGAGTCTGAAAGATCAATAATCACATTGTGCTTGATTTAATACTATTGTTGGTATACCTTTTGGAATACTGTACTTTAGATTCCTTAGTTGTAGTATATAAGGCTTCATCCTCTTGTTCAAATAGTCTAGTTTTTTTCAATGTAGCAATCCAGAGAATACAATGGACATGAAGCAAAGTTTCTATGTAGGAACACATGTAAAAAAGATGGAATACAATTTTATTTATTTCAATGTAGCAGCACAAAAAACACAATTGACATGAAGATAAGTTAATATATAGGAAGATATGTAGTATATAAAAAAAAAATGAGTTGCAAATCAGCAGAATAAATATACATAGAATAAATGAAATACAAAGCAATGGAATATGGATATGGGTAGAAGTATGCACCTTTGTATGTCTTCTTCTAAATTTTTGGTTAAGATTTTTTTGTCTTCTCCAGTTTTCCTATTTGTTCCAATAAAGGAAAGTACAAAACACAATGAACATGAATGTAAGTTGGTATGTAAGGAAAAACAAGGAATATGTACATATAGTAAACTAGAATAAAAGGAATAGAGTAACAGATAGTGTTAGAAGCATGTACCTTTGTTTTTCTTGATCCATGTTTGTTTCTATATAGAATTTTTTTCTGTACAAAATATATTACAAACCAAGAAAAACTAAGAAGTTGGATGATTCTATTGATTAAGATTGGTTGTCATTGATGTCAACCCTTGAAGAAAGTTTGGTACCAAATTATGATAGCACAAAGCTTTGGGTAATGGACCCAAGGTTGTTTCATGTATAATTGTATGAGTTTTAATATATTTGAAGGTAATACTATTCTATATGGATAGTAAATGTCATTCCATTTATTGTGGTAGGTGGAACATCACATAACTCCTCACGGTTTGAGAGTTATGGCCTTACAATGATGGAGGACCCTTATATGTTGGCTTGAAGCCCCAAAAGGTCAAAGAAGTCAAAGATCTTGCAAAGAAGAAATTATTATTTTAATGATAAATTAAAGTCACAAAGTCAAGAAGGATTATTTAAATACTAAAGGGAAGTGACGAAATCAAAGAAGATTATTTAAATGATAAAGTGAGGTGACAAAGTCAAGGAGGAATATTTAAATGATAAAGTAATGGAGAACTTTCTAATTATGGAAAGTGGTTAACCCTAAAAATGAGGAAAATAGGTTAAGGGACCTATAAATAGGTTAAGTGACCTAGATATAGGTTAACTGACCTATAAATGGGTTAAGTGACCTAGAAATAGGTTAAGTGACCTATAAATGGGTTAAGTGACCTAGAAGATGCTTCTAAGGAAGATATTTGTAGAGTATAAATAAGAGGCAACAGTCTCTCATTTTATATCACACTTGAGCATATTGAATATCTACAGGTGACTAAGGTAACCAAAGGATATATAAACCGATTTTCAGAGGGAAGGTAAAGAAAAGAAGGCCAAAATTAGAGGGAGGATAAATTATTTTGATGATTCTTTCTAAGGTATGTTATTTACAAGTCATCTCACCATTTTCACAATAAGGTTTTTTCTAGAATGATTCAAACCATGAAATTGATAGGCCATTGAGGAAACATATCCAAGTATCTGTGGTAAATTTTTTATCTTGTGGGTCATTGTATTTTTGGAGTTACACTCTTTGGAAACTAGGGTTTGTGGCTAGTCCTGAAACTAGTCTAAAACATGTGTTTAAGGTAAAAACGTCATAAATTTTTCATAACAAATAACAAGCTGGTAATACCAAATATGTTGGTTAGATTACAATTTGTAGTATTCTGTGTAAAATTTTCAAATCCATTCAAAAAATATTACGTGCAGGGCAAGCTCTACAAGGTCACTCTCTAGAATAATCCAGAATTCAACAAGGTATGCCATTTTTGCTATAACTCCTTTTTCTGAGGGGTTCCAAGTAGTGACACCTGGAGGAATTGCATAAAAAAAACTAAAGAACACTCTGTACTATTTTCATATCTTTATTCATTACAGGTACATAGTTATCATTATTTCAAGCTAGGGTTGTTGACTAATCCCAAACTAGTCATGTGAGACTAAAGAAAAGGCTGATGCAAATTCTAGTCTCTTGTTGAGAAAGTTAAGGAAGTTTTACAGGTATGTGATAATATAGACCAGGTCTATTACAGAGTTACAAATCATATTTGGATGACGAAATTGGTGAGTTCTTTTGGTTAAGGTTCATGTTGGGTACATAGTTGAGACAAGTAGTTGATGAGTTGGCACATACATGAGGTGTATAGTTGATGTTGTTGGTACATTTTGATGAGTCATAGTTGATGAGTAGTTGACACATGATTGATACATACTTGGTACATTTTTGGATGCACTTGTTTATAGTACAGATTGATTACAAGTTGTTTAGTACAACTTGGTGCATGGTTGATGCACTTGTTTATGGTACAGGTTGATTACAGGTTTATGTATAGGTTGATGCATGGTTGACGCATGGATTAGGTTTATTGGGATAGGTTTATAACAGTATATCTCATAGTGATAGTGTGACAGTGGTTCCATCATTCTACTTCTACTTCAGGTAAGTTGGACGGGAAAAGGACAGGTGGTTGTAGCCACCTTCCGGTTGTAGCCAGAGAACATAGGGGGTTTTACCCTCCTTGTGGTTGTAGTGAGAGAATAGGGGAGTTGGAGCTTCCCTCAGTTTGTATCCTGAGAAACAAGAGGGTTGGAGTGTCCTTCTAGTTGCAGCTGGAAAACAAAGGAAGCTTGTGCTTCCAATGAATGTAATTCTTCAAGACATATAAGAAATATAATTTCTTGGTTTTCTTCCACTTTGGGTTTTCAAGTAAAACACCGGTCCATTGTGTATGTGTATGATTGTTAATTTATTCATTGCTTATTTACTCTATATTTATTGGATGATAATGCTACATTAATATAACTCTTCGATTATATGGTTAAAAATGATTAAATTTCTCTATTACTGATTCACCCCCCCTCTTAGTAATCCAACAATTGGTATTAGAGCAGGTTCCTTTAGAAATTAGTTTAGAAAGGTAGATCATGGAGAGAAACAAGTTGTATAAAAATGGAATACCATAGTTCAATGGACAAAATTATGCATTTTGGAGCATAACGATGAAAACATATATACATGCACATGGATTTGAAATTTGGCAATCAATTGTAGATGGATACACAACACCAACAATTCTTCCAACAAATGACAAAGTAGTGAAACTCGATTAGAATAATTCCAAAGCCAAAAATGCACTTCTGAATGGTCTTAGTGAAATGGTATTCACCAAAGTTGCACATTGTAAATCTACTAAAAATATTTGGCACAAACTTCAAAATATTTATGAAGGAGATTCAAAATTCAAAGAAGCAAAGATTCAAATTTACAGAGGTTAGTTCGAACAACTTAAGATGAGGAAGATGATAATACTGCAGCTTACTTTTTACAAGTTGATGAAACAATAAATGCAATCATAGGATTGGGAGAAGAAATAAAAGAATCTATAATTGTTCAAAAAGTACTAAGATCTCTTCCTATATGATTTGACCCTAAGATATCAGCACTAGAATAAATATTAGATCTAAACTCAATAAGCATGGACGAATTACATGGAATATTCACAGCATATGAAATGATAACTGAACAGGAAAATCCGGATATAAAAGAAGCAACCTTCAAAGAATCCAAAAAGTCAACGAAAAAGGGAAGGAAAAAAAAAATAACATAGCAACAATAGTGACGTCTTGGAAGATGATGAAGAAGTGGCCAACTTTGTCAAAAGACTGAACAAGGGAACCAACGGTAGGTATAGAAGTAAGATTCCTTTTATTTGTTTTAATTGTGATAGTATTGGTCATTTTGCTAACAAATTTTCTTATAAGAGAAAGAGAAATGATGAAGGTTACTCAAAAGGAAAACAAACATATAAAGGAAAAAGAACCACAAAGAAAGTTTTCAATAAAATCTTATGCACCAAAGAAGACATCTCATCATCAGATGAAGATGAAGTTAGTGATAGTGAAACATAAAGAGTTCTATTCATGGCAGTATAAGACTCTGATAAATAAGACTCTGAAGAAGAATATGATGAAGTCGGAGAAGAATATGAAGAAGTTAAAGAAGAAATTGAAGAGGCATAATTTGACTACTGAGAGAAATTAATCTATGTAATAGAAGTTATCGGAAGAGAAAAGAAGAAAAACAAGAAACTACAACCATAACTATACAAGAAAGAAGACACTCAAGAACTAGAACAAATGATCACAAATTTGAAGGTTCAAATAAAAGAATATAAAAGAACTGAAGAAACACTCAAAGAACAGCTAGAAGAAAAAGACAAGATCATTGGAAATTTGGAAGCAAAGATTGTCACATTAAGAAAGGATCTTCAAAATAAAAATATGCAAAACAACTCAAAAGTTTTGGATGGCATTATCAACAGTCAAAAATTTCATCATGACAAGTCCAGACTTGGATACAATCAAACAGAAAAAGGATCAAGCTCCAAAATCACAGAGAAATAAACATATCCAAAAATATTTGTAGAAACAATCAAGGGGGATATGAATATCTACAAGGAATATTACAGGGACACTCCTCCACTGAGAAGATTCATATTTCAGAATCAACACCTGAAATATAGGCCTCAGGAAGAAGAAGAATTCATAAGAGTACCTCCTTTAAGAAGATCTTCAACTCCCATGTATCAAACTATATTTTTTGGTTTATGTTATGCATATGATAATTTTGGACATAAAGATGTGAATTACAAAGATAACAACAGGAACAAAAAAAACTTTGAAAGTCATACACAAAGGGCTTATCCAAGAAGGCCTAGTGAAACACAAAGAAGAAGTTACAACAGGTTTGACTATTTGAGCACTAAAGTGGAATGTTACAAATGTAACAATTTTGGACACATGGCCAAATATTTTAGAATGATAGTCCCTCATAGAGAACTACAACATAATAACAACAATCACTAACATGAACCTCATAAAAGGACATGGATAAGAAAGTAGGATTAATATAGAAATGAAGAATGCACACTCGCTTTACAATCTAAGAAGAAGAAACATGGTTGGTATGTTGACAGTGGGTGTTCAAAAGACATGACAAATTATAGAGATAGGTTTCTTACATTATGAAAGGAAACAGATGGATCAGTCTCCTTCGGAAATGATGATTCAGCCAAAATCATTGGAAAAGGCACAGTCAGAATTGGGAACAAGAATAAAAAGGCAGAAAATGTTCTCCTCATAGAAGATATGAAACATAATCTTCTAAGTGTGTTTCAAATGTGTGACCAAGGTCATAAAGTTACTTTTGATTCACAAAAGTGTGAGATAAGAAAATAAGGTTTAGGAAAATTGATTGCTATAGCTGCGAGAACTTCAAGAAACATATATGTGTTAAGTGAAATTGGAAATGAAAAGTGTTGTCTAGGAAAGGAAGATGAAAGTTGGCTATGGCACAAAATAATGGATCACATACATTTTGATAACCTTGTCAAATTCAGCAAAAGATAAGCAGTCAGATAAATTCCCCAGATCACGAAACCAATCAACACTTTATGCAAGCATTGTCAACAAGGAAAGAAAACAAATACTAGACTCAAATCAAAGGAATATTCAATGACAAGACCACTGGAAATTGTGCATATTGATCTAGTTGGACCAACTACAACAAAGGGCTTAAAAGGTGAGAAATAATTTATGTTATTAGTTGATGATTATACAAGAATAATCACAATTTTCTTTCTCAATAATTAGTCAGAAGATTTTGAAATCTTCAAGATCTACAAAGAAATGGATGAAAATGAAATGGATTCAAAAATAAAATGCTTGATATCTGATAATGGAGGAGAGTTCACTTTAAAGGAATTTATGGACTCCTACTACAGTCATGGGATAAGAAGGAAATTCTCCATTGCTAGGACACATCAATATAATGGAGTTGTTGAAAGAAAGAACATAACAGTACAGGAAATGGCTTGAACAATGCTAATGGATTCAAAATTGATAGATATTTTTTGGACACAACTACTTCATACATCAGTTCACATTCAAAATAGAGTAATGCTCAGAAACAACACTGACAAAACTCCTTACGAGCTATGGAAAGGAAAACCAACAAATGTAAAGCACTTCAGAGTTTTTGGAAGCAAATGCTACATCAAAATAGAAGATGGAAGAATGGGAAAGTTTGACTCTCGTGTGGACATAGGAGTACTTGTTGGTTACTCAAGTACAAGAAAAGCATACAATTGTTGCAACCTGATATTGAACAAAGTGGTGGAAAGCATCAACGTAACAATTGATGAAACAGGTAGACAAGAATTAAAGGAAGAAAAAAATGAATCAATGGAACAACTTTACGAAGAAAAAAAAAAGATGAAAAAGAAAGGGAAGACAAAGAGGATCCGATAGAAATAGAAGAGCAAGTTCATCAAGTAACTCCAAAAACACCTAACAAATGAGTACAGTAGAATCATCCTTCATATCAAATTATCGGAAACAAAGATGCAAGAGTTGAGACTAGAATAAGAATATGTTCACCAGAACAAGCGCACCTAGCACTCACATCTATGATTGAACCAACCTATTTTGAAGAGGCCAGCAAGGATGAATTTTGGAACAAGGCCATGGATGAAGAATGGGATCAAATAGAGAAAATGACACTTCGGAATTGGTTCCAAGACCAAAGGATAAGAATGTGATTGGAAAAAAGTGGGTATACATGAATAAATTGAATGAAGATGGACAGGTTACAAGGAACAAATCTAGATTGGTATGTAAAGGATATGCATAGGTTGAAGGAATCGAATTTCAAGAGAATTTTTCCCCAGTTTCCAGAATGGAAGCAATCTGATTGCTTTTAGCTTATGCATGTTCCAAAAATATTAAAGTGTATCAGATGGATGTATAATCATCTTTTACGAATGGGGAACTTGAAGAAGAAGTCTACATTGAACAACCAAAAGGATTTCAATTGTCAGAGAACATAGATTATGTGTGTAAATTAAAGAAGGCCTTGTATGGTCTAAAACATGCTCCTAGAGCATGGTACTCTAGACTGGATAAATATTTACAATAGGCAGGGTTCAGAAAAGGAAGTGCAGATAACAACCTATACATCAAGGTAAGTCAAGATAGTATTTTATTAATTGAATTTTATGTTGATGATATTGTTTTTGGTAGTGATGATGACAGGTTAAGCTAGAAATTTGCAAAGGATATATAAAATGAATTTGAAATGTCATTACTTGAAGAACTATCCTTCTTTCTGGGACTTTAGATATGTCAAAGAAACCAATGAATTTTTATTTCTCAAACCAAGTATATCAGAGAAATGCTAAAGAGGTTCGGAATGGAAGATTGTAAACCAATTATCACTCCCATGAAAACCAGTTGCAAGATAAGGAAATATAATGATTCAAAGTCTATAGATCAGAGGCAATACAGGTCAATGATTGATAGCCTAATATATGCAGATTGAGAAAGTTGTATTGATTATAGATGAAGCACGAGTGGAGCAATGTTCTCCTTGGGTGAGTGTTTAGTATCATGGCTAAGAAAGAAACAATCATCAATATCTCTATCTACAGTCGAGGCAGAGTATATTGCAGCAACAACATGTTGAACACAGGTTCTTTGGATGAAACAAACTCTGACAGATATACAGGTTTAGTATGATGAGCCCATTCCAATCTATTGTGATAATACAATCGCCATTAGTATCTCAAAGAACTTGGTGATATACTCCAAGATGAAGTACATTCCAATCAAGTATGTAACGTTCCTCCTCGTTACGATGACAACCTCATAATTTTTTTTGTGTGTGTGTATGTGTGCATGTGTGCAAGGTTAATAAGTACATTCAACCCGGCATAAGCAGACCAAGCAAATAATGGTTACAACCAAGTACAACAAAAGTTAAAGAACGACCATGTCCTCTATGGAAGGCGCAAGTCAGAAGGACGTCGTCAATAACCTACCATTAGTTAGGAATCAGTGTTACCTACGACTCAATTGGCAACAAGTACAGATCAATCACTTCGTTTAATTTCTGTTAGTCGACGGGTTACCAACCCAACCTTAAAAATAAGTACATAGAATTTATTGCAACTTCCCCCTAAACAAAATCGTAATAAATTATTGTACTTAGCTTCAAGGACCTTATCTTTACATGATGTAAAAATAAATTAAATTAGCCCTGCAATGAACTAACCATTTCATTACTTTTCATACTATAATACTTTGTAAAGAAAATAACCATAATCTTACCTTCATATGTTATCAATACTAATTAAGCATTTTTCATATTATAAAAGCATTACCATTACCTGCTTCAATCAACAAAGTGAAAAGAACTCACATTACAATAACATGGTAGACAAAACTAAGGATAATGAACAAAGGAAATAAAATCATAAAGATAATCATGTGGTAAATCATCTTGTAATAAAGTTCTTTTGTTTGTAATTCAACTGTAAATATAATTGTTTTATTGCAATCGTAATATTTTCCTTACAACTGAATAAAGCTAGTGCCTTTTATGATTATCAACCCAATAGATTGCTTTTAATTTAAAAGTAGATTACTATGTTTTAATTCTAACCTCAAGGTAGTGGTTGCTAAGAAAATTGATGGGAAAAGTAGATGGATTTTAAAAAAAGTTAGATTGTTGTAGGATTTACCAAAGACTAACATAGTTGCGGTTAGTAATCACTGGCAAAGTGGATGGCGTGAATTAATTGAGGTGGATTGCTAAAACAAATCATTCCCTTTTTCCAGCTGGGCGTACTAAAAGCAACCTTCCCTTTTACCACTAACCTAAGACAATAAAGGCATTCTATTTACCAACTGCCCTTCTATATTTAGTGAAAGAGGACAGTGCTGCATTAATGGTCAATAGTAAATCGAGGGTAGCAAGGATGTCAGTGAACATAAATGGAGGGTAAGGATTGAACGATAAGGAAGACAGTAAACAGTAAATGGCTGGGCTAACTGCCATTACCAACACCATGTAGCTCATTGTTTCATCCATAAATCTCTAACCAACTAAAATTAAACAGACTCAAAATTCTCAAGCGAAAAGTCATGCATGATCAGAAGGTAATTAATTCAATTAGAGAGTGAATTTCTCGGTGCTGGGGGCATTGGTGGTCTTAAACTTGAGAATTTAATCAACATTGTATGTTATTGCCATCTATTATTAAGAAAGATATAATAACAATAACATATTTAATGAGAGCAAATTTTTATTAAGGAAATATAATAAACCAAGGAATCATCACAGTCTGTTACTGTCATCTGTTATTAAGGAAGATAGAATAACAATAAAACATATTTAATGAGAACAAATTTTTATTAAGGAAAAAATAGTAAACAAAAGAGGAATCAACGTTGTCTAAAACACCTAACAGCTACCATCAAGGAGACATCACTATCAACCCTTTGTGGCCCCTATCGGTGGTCCATCCAGCCCAAGGATACACAGTCACCTTCTAAGGGAGATTCATGGCAAACCCCGAAGCAGTGGTAAAGATTAAGGCTGGAAGAAGCAACACGGCCAGACCACCATCCACTAGTCACGACCTTGGCAGAGAAAAAAAAGCCATCAGCTGTGCGTGAGAGCTAACTGCAGAGTCAGATATTTAGTCAGTTAAATTGTGGCCCTTCTTAACCAGAAAAATGGAAATTTCACCTAGCAAATCATGGTGTTTAAATAGGCAAGGAAGTTTAATCAAATACACATGAATCTATGCGTTACAACCTATGAGAGTTTACAAGCTTTACACCTAGGAATCGTAGGCTTTAGTCAGCAAATTTTCATATCCATTTCAATTAACAACGGATCGTCTATCCTCCTACATCAACAAAATGCCATTACTGTATGAATCAGAATTTTTTCAAGGGCATAGGAAATCGATAAAACAATCATAGCCCCCACGAGTGTAAGGTTGTCAACAAGAGGACAACGCCAGCAAGTGAATGGATTTAACAAAGGAAATCACTCCAGCTCACCTCCTGGACTAGATTGATATGCAAGACACCTATCTTAACAACTAAACTTCAGAGCGATCAAAAAAATAAGGTCGTTTCATGTTATTTTCTGTTATTTTATTTAAAGTGACCGCCAGTGACTGTGTGGCGCAGCAATCCCCCTCCTTTTTATTAAAATAAAAACATTACACAGTAAATCCTAACAACATCATGTATAAACAATACACCCACAAGAGTCAAATTTAAGTTCTACAAAGATCATACAGCCATGCGTTATGTAAAATTTGAACACACAGCAAAAGATTTGTAAAAAGAAAAACATAGAGTCTCAGGTTAAGAATTAAGCAACTGCAGAGAAACTCCCTTTAGTCCCAGAGGTGTTATCTCAAATAGTGTAGGGATTTTACCCTTCAAAATGCAGCAATTTCACATAAGATAACTCAATGAGGTAACAAACAAGCATAGAGATATCAATCGCTCAAGGCACAAGGAAAACCATCAACTAGAACAACTGACAAGGCTAGATGGCAAACATGAATGTCCTTTCCTCACCATCCTCGCATAGAAAAGCAGGGCATTGAGATCCATAGGTTCATTAACACTGAGGCGACGATCGTAGATCAGGCTCCTGGCTGACTGCTCAAGCGAGGACTGGCGAGCTAGGGACGAAGGAAACAATCACAAGGGTCACATCCAACACCACCGAGCGGTCATGACATGCGGGAAGACGAAGGTCACGAAGATCAATCAACCAAACACTCAACTAGGATATCAAATTCAGTCATGAAACTAGATAATCAGTTTACCTACTTAAAAGCACATGCAGATCTAAATCACACATCCTACAACATTCTATCATTCCACGGAAAAGCATACCATTTCCTGTTTTCCTGCTCCGAGTGTCATCCGCATTCTCCATGCAAATCCTACTCGCCGATTGTCAAGACTACACTGGTACCTCCCAGCCAATCGTTAGGGGTACTTTTCTTCCCCCTTAGCTCCCCGAGCTGCAAAGGGGCCACACACTATCTAGATGGTACATCTAGCTCCCAGCTCGCCTCGCAAGGTCGAGCTACCACTCCTATCCAAGATGGGAAATCCCAACTCTCCACAAGTAATCAGTCAAGTCACAATTCCGACAGTGTAACGTTACGCTAACAGCCGATCCATTTCTTCCTCATCTTCCCTTTCTTTTATAGAGTTTTTAGAACCTCCTCTTTCCCTAAATCACATTTAAATTAAGTTTTAATAAAAATATTCAAAATATTCTCCTTTGCACAAGTGTCATCCATCCCCCTCTTTTCTCCATTGATTATTTTCTTTAAATTTATTAATTGTCTCATTTCCCTCACCCACCTAGAGTTGCTCCTAAATTTACTCCTAGGTGTTTCTAGATCCCCTTACATGTTTTAAATACTTTCCCTAAAAATGAAGTTGTTAATTTAGCTCAAATTAGAAGGTTCTTTATTTCCAATTCCTTACTATGTTGACCTTGCTTTTTACCATAAGTTCCCTTCTTTCCTTTATTATGTTTCCTCCATTCCTAAGTTTCCTAATTTTTATTATCCCCTTCTTTCCCCTTTTTATTAGAGCCAAATTGGCAGTTGCGCTATTTATTCCTTCCTTTTATTATTAATTTAAAAATCTTTCTATACATCCACAAGTTAAATATTTTATTTATTCTTTACAATTTAAAACCACGGATTAATTAAATTATTACTCTCTTCATTTTACCCCAAAAATTGTGAAGAGTAAAACTATTATTTAAGTGGGTTTTTGTTTAAATTTTTATTTTTATTCTTAGGGTCTTTTTCTTAAGGTTAGACTAAATTTTTACCCTAGAGAAGTTGTAGACTTAGGACTTAGATTCTAAACTGGGCGACACTTGGTTAGGGAAGTTGTTTAGGGATTTCTTAAGGTGTTAAAAGTCTTAGGGCCATCTAGGTTTGTTCCTTCATCAACATCAATGCAACGTGCCCTTCAGGACAGACCATGCTCTCTAAGGGTGCCACTTGCCACATTCGTTTCTTTTGCGCGACATGCCCTTCAGGATGTACCACGTGCTCCAAGGGTGCCACTCGCTTCTTGTGTTTCTTTTGCACGACGTGCCCTTCAGGATGCACCACGTGCTCCAAGGGTGCCACTTGCCAACTTTACTAATTGGTAGACATCTATAACCCCTGGAGTCAAAATTCCGCCAGGTGAACTTGTGGCAGACTAAGGGATCTAAGGAATAAGGCCCCCGCCTTATTGCATGCCCCTTAGAATCATCGTGAGTGACTGTCGCAGTCTTCCCTCACAACATCGTGAATCTTCTCGAACTAGGTAATCATTAACCTACAGTTCGAGCCACGACGGGAGTGCTAGTAGGTTGTGGCAGGGCTGCTATCTACACCTCTCCCTTAACCTCTCTGGAAATCATGTGTGACCCCTTTACTCCATATGTGAGTCTGGTCGATAAGATATCGTCAACCTGCATCATCAAAAATCGTGTCAGAACATGTCCACATCATATCATCAAATCAATGAAATATCAGAGTAAATAAATCAACCCAAATAGCACACTCCCTGACTCAATCTGGAGTCCAAGGCGTTCCATCGATGCCTCTTCATCCTCAAGGTCCAAAACACTGCACACTCCATAAAACTGAGTCAATAGCACCTGTCTAAGTCAAAGTAGTAAAACATCATGTCATCTATCATAACGCATCATAATCAAGGACAAGAGTTTCAATATCATAATAGTCCAGATCACTTGTGAGCAAGTGTCCTCAAAGAATAAGTTTTCTCAGTGTGCCAGAGCAGGATGTTACAATGTATAACTTTCTACAAGAATAGGTTGCAGAAAAGAACATCATAGTTGAGTATGTGGGTACAAAAGAACAAGTGGCAGACATATTTATAAAACCACTTCCACGGGAAGCCTTTGAGTATCTTCTCTAGAGACTCAGAGTTATTTATACTCCAAAATGAAAGATTTTGAATGATTATCTTATATCTATTAGATGTACACGAGGAAGCACCATAAAAAGGATAGTTCAGTTAAGGGGAGCAGCCCCAGATGGAAAGATAAATTTTTCATTGATGACAAAGGGGGATATACTTATCATATGCAGAGGACAGAGCCATGATTCCAGGGGGAGAAATCATCACAGAGATGTAGATGACATAGGCATGGTTCCAGGGGGAGCATGAGTGATATGACTTCAGTATTGCATTAGTGTGTTTCCATCAATGCCAAAGGGGGAGATTATTAATTAAGGTTGGTTTTCATTGATGTCAACCCTTGAATAAAGTCTGGTAGCAAATTTTGGTAGCACAAAAGTTTGGGTAAAGGACCCAAGTTTGTTTCATGTATAATGGTATGATTTTTAATATATTTCAAGGTAACACTATTTTGTATGGATAGTACATGTCATTCCATTTCTAGTGGTATGTGGAATGTCACATAACTCCTCACATTTTGAGAATTATGGCCTTATGAAGTTGGAGGACCCTCATATGTTGGCTTGAAGCCCAAAAAGGTCAAAGTAGTCAAAGATCTTTCAAAGAAGAAATTGTTATTTAAATGATAAAGTAAAGTGACAAAGTCAAGAAGGATTATTTAAATAATAAAGTGAAGTGACAAAATCAAAGAAGATTATTTAAATGATAAAGTGAGGTGACAAAGTCAAGGAGGAATATTTAAATGATAAAGTAATGGTGTGGTATACCTAGGGATGTAATATGGGGTACCTAGGGAGGTACCCAATGGGAATGTAGTTATGCGTTATTAGTGGAAGTCATTTAATATATGGGAATGTGGTCATTCAATGTAAGGTGGACTAAGTCCACTATATTAATAAAGGCCCACTATGGTAGTTGGATGTAATAAATGTGAGAAGGCTCTCTAGAAGGTTCCTAGGAGATAG
>ML784929.1:578982-600488 GCA_009831015.1 Picea engelmannii
CTAAAAAAACACAAAAAACGGAAAGTTGCCGACAGAACGAGAAGCTTTTGGTGAGTTAACTAGAACTCTCCACCATGCATGGCCGAGAGTTCGACTAAAACCCTAGCTCTTCCTAGCCTATAAAAGGAGGGGTAGGGGTACTAGTCAAAGGAGGAAAAAGGATAGCAAAGAAACTCTGCCAAATTTCCAAGCCAGTTCTGTCCAAACTTTTCAACTTTGCCTTAAGCTTTAGGAGAAATACTTGCAGCAGCAGTTGGAGGACAGAAAGAAGAGGAAGAGCCCAAGATCAGGATAGTGGAACGGTGACCGGCCTCAGAAAGCATTGTAAGTTGATTTATATTGATGGTAATGAAAAAGATACTTTTCCCGTCCCGAAACACATGAATCTCATCTTCATTATCTGATTTATGTTTTATTCCTAACCCCCTAGTAGATTAGTAGCATGCATATATGTTCTTGTCTTGTTTGCAAGAAAGCTTTGTGGAAGGAGCAGCAGTAGCAAGGAGACAACAACTCAACGGAGGATCTACTTCAACCTTCGGAAAACAAGGTTAGTTCATTCTTCCTGTGCTTGTCTGAGAAAAGGGGTTGAGATTTTGGGTAGAAGGTTAAAGGTTAAATCTGAAGGGTCATGATCTGCATATAGGCTTAGAACCCTAGCTTATTAGTCCGTAGGGTAAAATACCCAACAACAATTATTGAAGTATATTTGCAGATCTGATATAGGTACTTAACAAATGGAGAAATTTCTAATTATGGAAAGTGGTTAACCCTATAAACAAGGAAAATATGTTAAGTGACCTAGAAATATATTAAGTGACCTAGAAATGTGTTAAGTGACTTAGAAATAGGTTAAGTGAGATAGAAATGGGTTAAGTGACCTAGAAGATGCTTCTAAGGAAGATATTTGGAAAGTGTAAATAAGAGGCAAGGATATCTCATTTTATATCACACTTGAGCATATTGAATATCTATAGGTGAATGAGGTAACCAAAGGATATATAAGATGAATTTCATAGGGAAGGTGAAGAAAAGAAGGTTGGAATTCAAGGGAAGATGAATTATGTTGATGATTCTTTCTAAGGTATGTTATTTACAAGTCATCTCACCATTTTCACAATAATGTCTTTTCTATAATGACTCAAACCATGAAATTGATAGGCCATTGAGGAAACATATCCAAGTATCTGTGGTAAACATCTCATATTGTGGGTCGTTGTATGTTTGGAGTTACACTCTGTGGAAAATAGGGTTTGTGGCTAGTCCTGAAACTAGTCTAAAACAACTGATTTGGGTAAAAATGTCATAACTTATTCATAATATATACAAATTCTGTAAGACCAAATGTCTTGGTTAGCATACAATTTTTAGTATTTTTGCAACATTTTCAAATCCATTCAACAAATATTCTGTGTGGGGCATGCTCTGCAAGGCCTTTCTCTAAAATAAGCCAAAATTCAACAAGGTATGTCAGTTTTTCTATAAGTCATTTTCTTAGAGGTTCCAAGTAGTGACACCTAGAGGAATTGCATAAAACAAACTTGAGAAGAATGTGTACTATTTTAAGATCTTTATTCATTACAGGTACATAGTTATGATTATTTAAAGTTAGGGTTGTTGACTAATCCCAAACTAGTCATGTGAGAGTAAAGAACAGGTTGATGAAAATGCTAGTCTCTTGTTGTGAAAGTTAAGGAAGGTTTGCAGCTATGTGATCATATACACTAGGTTTATTACAGAGTTAAAAATCATATTTGGATGATGAAATTGATTAGGGCATTTGGTTAAGGTGTATGTTGGGTACATGGTTGAGACAAGTAGTTGATGAATTGGCACATACATGAGGTATATAGTTGATGATGTTGGTACATTTTGATGACTCATAGTTGATGAGTAGTTGACACATGATTGGTACATACTTGGTACATGGTTGGATTCACTTGTTTATGGTACATATTGATTATAGGTTTTTTGTTACAGGTTGGTGCATGGTTGATGCACTTTTTTATGGTACAGGTTAATTACACATTGAGGTATAGGTTGATGCATGGTTGATACATGGTTCATGCTTATTGGTATAGATTTATAGTGGTATATCTCATAGTGATAGTGTGATAGTGGTTCCATCATTATACTTCCACTTCAGGGTGGTTGGACGGGGCAAGGACAGGTGGTTGTATCCACCTTTCATTTGTAGCCAGAGAGAATACGGGGTTGTGGCCTCCTTCTAGTTGTAGCTAAAGAATATAGGAGTTGGAGCTTCCCTCAGGTTGTAACCTGAGAAACAAGGGGGTTGGAGCCTCCTTCCAGTTACCGATGGAAAACAAAGGAAGTTGGTGCTTCCAATGAATGTAATTCTTCAAGACATATAGGAAAAATGATTCTGTGGTTTTTTCCCACTTTGGGTTTCCACAAAAAACACTGGTGTATTGTGTATGCATATGAATGCTCATTTACTCTGCAGTTATTGGATGATAATGCTACATTGATATAACACTTGGATTATATGGTTAAAAAGGATCAAATTGCTCTATTATTGATTCACCCCCCCTCTCAGTAATCCAACAGATTCTAGTTGAATAATTTGGTTTTGTGTAACAAGTTAGCCAGATATGCTTTGAGACATAGAAATATGATTTTGTAATATGCTTGATGTATATTTCATAATTCAAGTACAATACTAATTGTATCATGATCATATCAGTATTTTTCTAAGATAAAGAGATTGTATTTTGAAATGGGCACAATTGACCATAAATGGTCAATAAGTGTGTTTTGTACATGGTTTATCTTATCCAAAAGAAAGAGGAGACTGCAATTGCACATGTAGTTTCCAATTCTTTTGTTTTGGAATTATTTTGTAGCATGTCAATATTGAAGTCTCCAATAATGATAATGGTTTCGTTCAGATGTAAATGTTGTAATGCATTTGAAACAACATTTAGTATGTTGGGAAATGTTGCATGTAGAGAGACATAAATATTCAATATTGCAATTTCTGATTCATGGAATATTACTCTTGCCAGCACCATCTTAACATTGTTTTCTTCGAAATGCATATGCTCCAAAATTGTTACATGTTTTTTCACCAATATCATCACTCCATGCATAATGTATCTTGATATGCAATTGTGATTTTGAAATTGTTTGTTTTGCATGCGTAATGTCATGTATGTTTCCTCCAAGCACAAAATATTGGATTGCATTGTGTCATAGTCATTAAGTATATCATCCATATGTGCATGTAGGTTGCACGTGTTAAGTGAGAGAATTGATACATATGAGTTTGTTTGTATGGATTGGTAATCATAATGTAGATGCCATTTTGCGTTAATCCTAAGTCATTGCATCTCAATATCAAATTTATGTTTGACATTGAAGTTATATTTTGTAAGATATCTTAGAAAATACAAGGAGTCTATACTTCTTAAATGGGACAACGTTGTGTATATAAGTCCATGTATTCAAATTCCAGCAGGGTCGAACGCGACACTATCAAGTGTTATCCCTTATGATCTGTGGATTGTACATGCACACGCAAATTTAATCAGAAACTGTTTTTGAATGTTCAGTTGACCTGTCTTTGCCGATGTCGATACTAGTTTTGATATTCATAAGATAGGTATCCAATTACGCACAATGTTTGAATTATATAGATAAGATAACTTGTTTTCTTGTCGATGGAAAATATGCAGCTCATGGAACTTATACCAAAGGACATCAAATTTTTATGTTTAGGTATAAGATTTGAGTATTCCATTTGCACCATTGACCAAGCCATCCTATGAATCATAGTTGCAGGCATATATTTCAACTAGCATGTCTAATTTCAGGACAAGTTGCAAAGGAAAAGTGGTTGTATGTTGATGACATGGTACATTTCCATGGTTGTCTTCTTTAAGGTCAATTGAATTGATGATGATATCATCGCCAAGCATGAGCGATAACATGTAATTGTTATGCATTGCAACATCCCTATTCATGTAGAAAAGGTAAGGGAAGGTTGGGTCTGTTGGTGCAGGTCGCATGCACTTTGAATTGATATATGTTAAGTTATCACATGTTTGGTTGTTTGTTCACATTCTATTCATAATTGCAATAAATGTTCCATCTGTCTGGTGCATTGTAGTATGTAAATCAAAGAATTTTATATTGTCTTTCTAGAAGTCAGGTGTCACTGTTTGCATATTGACCATAGGTTGTTCAAATATCAGAGAATCTTGGATGGGTTGCACCTGGTAAAGATCCACACAGAATATCATGTCAATGTCCCCACAGTAATTGTTGTGTACATGTTTTCTCTTTCTCAATCGATTGTCAATGGAATATAAGAAGTGACTTCTAATCAAAGATGCCTCATCTATGAATACAATTTGTAGTTCGTCATCAATCTTAGACAAGCTATATAACATTTCCTTGCTAAGTGGAAGAAAATGTGACTTGTCAAAAGGCATTAAAAATGTAGAGTGGATTGTTGTTCCACCTGCATTATATGCATCTTTTCTTGTATATGCAACTATTAGTCCCTTTGGTTTCATAGGGTCAGTCGAATTGTTTCAATCATAGATTTGTATAAGAATTTGGAATAGTCCTTTCATTGTGAATTTATTTCTCGTTCCTACCCCGCATGTAAGGAACAAGTGCATGAGAGTGTGCATGTTTAAGCATTTTTTAATTGCAATGTCCTTTAGGATTGCTTGTTTTTCTTGATTCAACATTCGTCTAACTCTGTAGTATTTGTTATTTTCAAGAAAAAAAGGATGTTTTTTGACTTGAAAGCCATGTTTGATATGTGTTTCATTGGAGGCTGCTCGAGGACAAGGAAAATATGCTTGCAAGTCATGGGACTCATAAAGAGTTCTATTTGTTTTATGGTTTGTCAATGTCTCATCAATATTGTCAGGGTTTTCTAGTTCATGAACTACACTTTCTAAATCACCCCATGTTGGATTAACATTGTATGTAAATCTAGATTCATTGGTTTGTACTGTAGTACCGTAAGAAATATATGTAGCTTCCCATGTAGGGAAGTAATTTTTTAATGTGTTTTCATTTTGATCAAATGGAACGTACAACAATCATTTTTCTCTACAATAGTTTTCATAGACAATGTGTTTGTTGTATTTGACAAAGCGTATTAGATTTCTCTTTTTTCTTTTTGATATGGGTGTACCATTTTGTTTGTAATGCGATATGAACTCTACTAGGCAGATATGCTTAATAGGAGATGGATGTTGGAGGTAATAATCAATAATAAGTGACATATCACATCCTATGAATTATTAGGCTCTTGTTCTAGCAAAGATGGTGGTTTAAGCACAAATGTGTGTTTGTCAAGTGGAGATGTGTTTATGAAGACACATTTCCTTGAACTACAATTCAAAGGTAGGGAAAGTGCAATGTGGACTGCTTGTTGACCATACATTTATTGAATATTAAGTAATGTATTTCCAAGTGTACGTATCATTTTCATAGCATCAATATGACTTTTTTCATGTTCTTTGTGTATTCTTTTGAATGCACTTGTCATAGATTTGTCAACCTTTTTCATGTATGAGGTACAATATGATGTTGCAACATATGAATTAAGGACATACTATGCATCTGTATTTTCATTTCACATAATTGGCATGTCCTTGGAGAAACTATTGTTACAAATATGTGAAAGTTTTCATTTAAGGAAAAATGTTGGTTGTTTAAGTGTAGATTGTATCTCTTGGATGTACTCATATTCTATTAGATTTAGTTCTGCCAAGAAGTCTTCAAATCTCATTAAGTAATCAAAGTCTCATTATTCTAGAAATGCAAACAAAGATTTAGATTTCTCAATGAGAACATTGTCCTCTAAACTAATTGGTTCTATGATTCTTGTTGTTCTCATTGGTAGCACAAGGAAGTTGTATCTGAAATGTGAATTTTTCATTTTTTACAACTTATTTTATGATAATGTCTATGAACTTTGGCAAGTTCTGGATCCAAATGATTTGTGTTGCATGTTATGTATTTGTCCAGAAACTGCTCGATTTGTGAGTTGTTTTCATTTCCATAGACTGGTGGATCCTCTAATTGTAACAATGTGTGGTCATGCTCACTCCCTCTATTATGGAATTCAGTCAAAAAATAGTAGTCTGATATTTTTCTGAAGAACATTTCATAATGACATATCAATTACGTCAAAGCATTTATTTCATGTCTATAGTAAAGAGTGCATGTCACTGAGTATTTTCTTATGAGGTAGTCAATGTCATCATTTTCAAATGCATTAGTTTGTTTTTACCTTTTCCTGTTCCTATACAATACAGACACCATACCCACCAATGGATCTCGGTGATGCTCTACACTTGTAAATGTGATGAAAAAAGTTGGGGGTCCCAATTATCGGATCATTGCAAATACAATTTTCTTGTTTTGTTGCAAGTAGTCAGGAAAGATGTAGATGTTTTTGAAATCTATGTATCCAATATCAGATTTCAGGATTTTTTCTAGTTTTTCTTTGTACTTGACGTATCTGGCCAATAAATTTCTTCCTTATAGTTGGCCTTTCATTATTTGTACGCACATGCAAGAGAACACTTGCTCAATTATTATGCGCATTGTTTTGAAAACCAAATTTGGTATGTGACAAGAGAAGTCACCACTTGAATGTAGCAGTTCCCATTGAACTATTTTTTTGTAAATGAATCGTTCCATGATGTCAATGGGACGTGGATCTCCATAGAACAGTGTTGGGAAGTTCATTTCCTCAACAAATTTGTCCTTGAATATTCCAAGTGGGCGTTTCCCTTCAGTAGGTGCAATTTAGACAATCTTGTCTTGCAAGTCATGAATGTGTTGTGAGTCAGTGAATCCATGTATCAATGATTCATGAGGTCTTCATTCTATGATTCATCGCTTGAATCAAACTCACTAGTAGTGTCCAAATTTTGTGCAAAGTTGTCATTTCCTTGTTCAAGAACATTGTTCTAGTTATCATTTATACAGATGTTATGTGCTTTTTACAGGGCCCTGGAACATAATTATTTTAATGATTTCATGACAATGTGCACACGTACCTTACCTCTCTGGTATGCATCCTTGTATTGCAAACATCTTTTGAGAGCTACAACAATTGTCTATGTATCGCTAAAGAATTGTGGCGTGGATTTTTGCACAACATCTAGTTGGACATGCACATTAATAATTGATCCTGTTAATCCCATTTGGGGTCATTCATAGCCCCGAGGTCTGATTTGTGCAAATGTAATTCACAAATACACAAGTCTCTCTTCAAGTTATGTAAGTGTGCTTACAAATCATAGTGGTGTGTTACATATTATTTGGTTGGGTGTTGCAAAGTGTGGCAATTTTCCATTTTCAAGTGATTGTTTTCATGGAAGACAAATATTGCTACTGGAAAATGTTCTATCATTTAGTGTCAAGCTGAAGTATCATTTTTGCAAGTCAGGGGTGGAATACTTAGTTTTTTTGGAAAAATTCAATTGCTCGCAAATAGCACATATAGTGGAAGGAGTGTCTTTAATTTGTTTCATATAGATCAGTTTTCCATCTCTCTTCCCTAGACAAGAATGCATAGTAAGTGTTTTCTTATTTTCAATGCGATCAGTGCATGGTGTTGGATCTAGGCTACGATATGTGATTTTTCCCTCTCGGTCAATATCATGACCATTGTGAGATATGTAGATGCACATGTTTATCTCACATATCTATTTTTTCAACATGTGGTAGGTTAACTTATAATTTCCACTGAAAACTAGTTTCACTTGTTGACAAGCCGTGTTGAAGGTGGAATCGATATTTCTTATGAGCATTGCCTCCTCACCATATCGATGGTGCAAACAGTGAAATTATTTTTCATTGGACATGTGATGTTTGTTTTCAACAGAAAGTGCGAAAATGTGATCATGTTGTGCATGCATAATTGTTTTGTAGGGTGTGATATGCGAGTTTGTGTTTCTTGGTCAAGCTCCCTTTCAACTCTTGATGACTAGTTGTACAACCCATAGGTATAGAAGGAAGTGTACTAATGTATTTTTTTCTCTCACGTATGGCCTTTTCAAGTTTTGAAAAGTTAGTCTAAGGTTTTTTTTTAATTGTTGTATGACCTGATGACAATTGGGATGAGTTTCATTTGCATCAGATAGTATGCAACACTTATGTAGAGTCAATGTGGTTTGGGTGTCATGGAAAGTGGATCTTGTACTCGAAGTATTTCTTATCAAAGTTTGATAATGGATGTGTGGTGTATCTGTTTTTGAAAATATGATGTCAATTGTTTGATTGTAGCTTGAATCAATATAGTAGGAATGGAAAGTACCATCTGATAGGGTTGACCATACCTGGATATTTACTCTGAATATGATAGATATCCATTGTAAATAGAATGTTCCACCCTCTACATTTCCTTTCTCATATGGCATTACCATGTTTACAAGGTATTGTTGCCAACTTCCAATTATCGACATGCTTTCTATGAGATATGGTAAAATGTGTTGATGCAAGTTGTTGAACTCCTGTTGACTGCCACCTATAATTGCATTGTAAAAGGACTGCATAGTGTAAATGTGCAGTGAGTGCACATCAAACTCTATTTCTATCAAATATAAAATTGCATTGAACAGGCTATCTCCACAAGTGGATGTAATAGTTGTTTCTATGTGCAATCCATGGGAGTGTACCATTTTTTTTGTAATGCGATATGAACTCTGCTAGGAAGATATGCTTAATAGGAGATGGACACTAGAGGTAATAATCAATAATAAAGCCACATATCACATCCTACGAATTATCACGCTCTTGTTCTAGCAAAGACAGTGGTTTAAGCACAGATGTGTGTTTGTCAAGTGGAGATGTGTTTATGAAGACACATTTCCTTGAACTACAATTCAGAGGTAGGGAAAATGCAATGTGGAATGCTTATTGAGCATACATTTATTGAATATTAAGTAATGTATTTCTAAGTGTATGTATCATTTGCATAGCATCAATATGACTTTTTTCATGTTCTTTGTGTACTCTTTTGAATGCACTTGTTATAGATTTGTCAGCCATTTTCATGTATGAGGTACAATATGATGTTGCAACATATGCATTGAGGACATACTATGCATTTGTATTTGCATTTCACATAATTGGCATGTCCATGGAGAAAATGTTGTTCCAAATATGTGAAAGTTTTCATTTAAGGAAAAATGTTGGTTGTTTAAGTGTAGATTGTATCACTTGGATGTACTCATATAATGTTAGATTTAGTTTTTCCAAGAAGTCTTCGAAGCTCATTAAGTCATCAAAGTCTCATTGTTCTAGAAATGCGAACAAAGATTTAGATTTCTCAATGAGAACATTGTCCTCTAAACTAATTGGTTCTATGATTCTTATTGTTCTCATTGGTAGCACAGGGAAATTGTATCTGCAATGTGAATTTTTTCATTTTTTACAGCTTCTTGTATGATAATGTCTATGAACTTTGGAAAGTTCTGGATCCAAATGATTTGTGTTGCATGTTATGTATTTTTCTAGAAACTACTCGATTTGTGAGTTGTTTTCATTTCCATAGACCGGTGCACCCTCTATCTGTAACAATGCGTGGTCATGCTCACTCCCTCTATTATGGAATTCAGTCACAAAATAGTAATCCGATATTTTTCCGAAGAACGTTTCATAATGACATATCAATTTCTTCAAATCATTTATTTTATGTCTATAGTAAAGAGTGCATGTCACTAGGTATTTTCTTATGAGGTAGTCAATGTCATCATTTTCCAATGTATTAGTTTGTTTCTTCCTTTTCCCATTCCTATACAATACAGACACTATACCCACCAATGGATTCCAGTGATTCTCTGCACTTGTAAATGTGATGAAAAATGTTGGGTGTCCCAATTGTTGGATCATTGCAAATACAATTTTCTTGTTTTTTTCCAAGTAGTCAGGAGAGATGCAGATGTTTTTGAAATCTATGTATCCAATATCAGATTTCAGGATTTTTTTTTGTTTTTCTTTGTGCTTGACATTTCTGGCCAATAAATTTCTTCCTTATAGTTGGCCTTTTATTATTCGTACACACTTGCAAGAGAGAACTCGCTCAATTATTATGCACATTGTTTTGAAAACCAAATTTGTTATGTGACAAGAGAAGTCACCTCTTGAATGTAGCAGTTCCCATCAAACTATGTTTTGGTATATGAATCATCCCATGATGTCAATGGGACGTGGATATCTATAGAACAGTGTTGGGAAGTTCATTTCCTCAGCAAATATGTCCTTGAATATTCCAAGTGGGTGTTTCCCTTAAGCAGGTGCAATTTAGACAATCTTATCTTGCAAGTCATGAATGTGTTGTGAGTCAGTGAATCAATGTATCAATGATTCATCAATTTTTCATTCTTTGATTCATCACTTGTATCAAAATCACTAGTAGTGTCAAAAGTTTGTGCAGAGTTGTCATTTCCTTGTTCAAGAACATTGTTCCAGTTATCTTTTATACATATGTTATGTGCCTTGTACAGGGCCCTAGAACATAATTATTTTAATGATTTCATGACAATGTGCACACACACCTTACCTATCTGGTATGAATTCTTGTATTGCAAACATCTTTTGAGATCTACAACAATTGTCTATGTATCGCTAATGAATTCTGGCAGGGATTTTTGCACAACATCTAGTTGGACATGCACATTAATAATTGATCCTGTTAATCCCATTTGGGGTCGTTCATAGCCCCAGGGTCCGATTTGTGCAAATGTAATTCACAGAGACACAAGTCTCTCTTCAAGTTCTGTAACTGTGCTTACATCTCGTAGTGGTGTGTTACATATTATTTGGTCAGGTGTTGAAAAGTGTGGTAATTTTCCATTTTCAAGTGATCATTTGCATGGAAGACAAATATTGCTATTGGAAAATGTTCTATCATTTAGTGTCAAGATGAGGTATTATTTTTGCAAGTCAGGGGAGAAATAGTTGTTTTTTTTGTGAAATTCAATCGCTCGCAAATCACACATCCAATGGAAGGAGTGTCTTTACTTTGTTTCATATAGATCAGTTTTGCATCTCTCTTCCCTAGACAAGGATGCATAGTAAATGTTTTCTTGTTTTCAATGCGATCAATGCATGGTGTTGGATCCAGGCAATGATATGTGATTTTTCCCTCTCGTTCAATATCATGACCATTGTGAGATGTGTAGTTGCACCTGTTTCTCTCACGTATTTGTTTTTTCAACATGTAGTAGGTTAACTTATGGTTTCCACTGGAAACTAGTTTCACTTGTTGACAAGCCATGTTGAAGGTGGAATCAACATTTGTTATGAGCATTGCCTCCTCACCATCTCGATGGTGAAAACATTGACATTCTTTGTCATTGGACATGTGATGTTTGTATTCAACAGAAAGTAAGAAAATGCGATCATGTTGTGCACACACAATTTGTTTTTAGGGTGTGATATGTGAGTTTATGTTTCTTGGTTGAGCTCCCTTTCAAATAATGATGATGGTTTGTACAACCCAGAGGTATAGAAGAAAGTGTACTAATGTATTTTTTTCTCTCAGATATGGCCTTTTTCAAGTTTTGATAAGTTAGTCTAAGGTTTTTTTTTAATCACTATATGACCTGATGACAATTGGGATGAGTTTCATTCGCATTAGATAGTATGCGACACTTATGTAGAGTCAATGTGGTTTGGGTGGCATGGACAATGGATCTTGTACTGGAAGTATTTCTTATCAAAGTTTGATAATGGATGTGTGGTGTATCTGTTTTCGACAATATGATGTCAATTGTTTGATCATAGTTTGAATCAATACAGTAGGAATGGAAAGTACCATCTGATAGGGTTAACCATACCTGGATATTTACTCTGAATATGATAGATATCTATTGTAAACAGAATGTTCCACCCTCTACATTTACTTTCTCATATGGCATTTCCATGTTTACAAGGTATTGTTGCCAACTTCCAATTATTGACATGCTTTCTATGATATATGGTAAAATGTGTTGATGCAAGTAGTTAAACTCATGTTGAATGCCACCTATAATTGCATTGCAAAAGGATTGCATAGTGTAAATGTGCAGTGAGTGCACATAAAACTCTATTTCTATCAAATATAAAATTGCATTGAACAAACTATCTCCACAAGTAGATGTAATAGTTGTTTCTATGTGCAATCCATGGGAGTGTATATGATGCATAATTCGTTTCCAATGCTATAGAAGGTATTTGAAGGTGAGGGACAAGTAAATACCAGGTCCTCCAAGATTTCATATCGATAATTTTCTATAGAGTAGTGGTTCATAATGACCACTTAGAGGATTTTCATCATGGAACAAGATGCAATATGGATCCCTAGATGCAGTTTTGTTGAATAGTAGATATCTTCTTTTTCTTGTTAATGACCAAATTCCAATTGATATATTTAACCACTTGGCCAACCACCATATATAAAATGTATCTCCCCAAAGTCCCATATAAAAATTGGCATGTTTACAGGAAGAGTGTGCTTGTCATTGATGGCAAGAACAACAACGACGATGGTTCCATTGCCAAAGCTCAGGAGAGACAACGTTCTCAGACATGCAAACAAGACTCAAAATCCACAGGGCTAACAACAGGTAGTTCAAAGGTGGAACCTTTGAAAAGTTTGAATTCTTCTAATTCAGAGAGGTGAGAAATCTCAAGAGGAAGAGCGACAGTGGTTGTTGGATCACTGATCTTGAATACCTGACAACCATTGGATCATTCTAAGTGAAAGGATAGGATAAGAAAGAAGAGAAACATCATAGATAGATAAATCCATTGATCTAAGAACATGATCGACGAACAACATTTGGTTCAGGTCAAAAGTTGTGAGGAGGTTACTGTTCGGGGAATCTCACTTCCAAATAATTGGCAACTTGAAAGTTGAATTACCGGAAGCCCAAAATACAAAATGAATAAGGACCATCGGATCTAGAGAAAATACGATGACCATTAGATCAACGTCTAGTGACCAGAGGAAGAATAAAGGAGAAGTAAAGAGTTGATCTGTTGGATCCCAAGATAAATACGCAAAGGTTAAGCCTTTGGATGATCGTAGGAGAGTGGACTTGTTAGATTACTAAAGTACTGAAGTAAGTAGGGATCATCCATCATCAATACTAATAGGTGGTTCATGATCCACAACTCTATATTGAATCACTTCTGGAGTTTGTCGTTGGGAAAGAAACAAAAGTCTCAAAGTCCTGAAGGATGAAGGTATGAAGTCACTCTCAGCCATCGATCTAAGATACATTTCAGGAGTTAGGACAACCGTTAGATCCAGGAAGAGAATATGTTCCACATGTGGAGATCCACATCAGAAAGGACACATGGCACAATCAAATAATGACAAGTGTCAAGTTGAATTGGCATTTCAGGTATGTGGAAATTACAAATCTGAGTGACACATGGAAGCTACTCAGCTCATGACACATCATCAAGTGATGTAACCAAGTTGCGTCACTGTGTGAGTTTTACTTCAAGAATTTTACCACCAGCGATTAGCCTAAAGTCTCGAAGTCCCGAATGTCGAATACCCAAAGAATATCCAAACCCTCAGTTCCTTGAAGGACATGTGGCAGAAATCTGTACAATTCGGGGAAAATCACTCCGGGAAAAAGCGAGAAAATAAAGTTGAGAGTTGATATTCATGAACCCTAGAAACCCAAAGTCAATCTCAATCGTTTCATTCTAAGACATGCGTCAGTCGATTGATAACTCCGTATAAAAGGAAAGGAAGGAGGAAAGGTTGGACAATTAATGTTTAGACAACTTTTCAGCAGTCATTTCAGAGAAAGAATTTTCTGTTTTCTTTGTCTGACCAGTTCATAATGCAGGTATGTGTATTTCAACATAAAAAACTAGTATGCATAAGGGAGAAATCAAAACACACAAGTGAAGAAATATTTGAAAGAAAATAAACCCACACACAAAAAATATGTACAGAAGGTGCATCTGAAAACCTCATGCAACAAATCCCTTGGGAAATTAAAAGAAAGTACAAAAATCCTGATTGATGGGAAAGCAGCCTTACTCATGGTACCTTGGGTCAGGGTTGATTCAGATTTATTTATCTCTTTACTTTGTATTTAAGATTTTCATGATGATACTGCGTTTTTGAAAATGAATGTTCAACTAAGAGTAAAGAGAAAAGGATCAAGGGGACTTCCCTGACAACAGCCGTATTATGGTTCTCATGGTGTGCCCACTTGCGTTCATGACTGCATTATTACAAAGAAAAATAGTGAGAAATACAACTGAAAGGAAAACTTATTCCTAAACCTACCCTAACTATTAAACGAATCAGAATACTACGTGAAGTCATGTTTCCAATGTATCCATCGAAGTAACTCTAATCCTACAATGGAAACAAGATCAAGCATTACTAATAAGAATGGTAATATATAAACAAATGATAGAAACATATCACACTTACCTTCATAATAATCATCTAAAAACAAAGTAAGCATGATCTTACCATTCCCTTGAATATTCTTGTTGTATGAATCCTCCAGCCATTGTGCAATCTTGTCATCATAAGGGTCATAATGGCATGGGTGAGTGTAAGTAGGTTTGAAAAACTTGTCAGGATTGCGAGGAAATGGAACAACCATCAGCCAAAAAATGAAATGCCCCATCCTCCTGACAATTCTCTAAGTGTTCATTAATTTCTTCACATGGAGGATCTAAAAGAAATATGTCACACCTACTTCCAAGATACTTAGGTAAAAGGAAAGAAAGATCAACTTTGTCTTTATTATGAATTTTTTTTTATATATGAATATTCAAGCCATCCTAAGATCCTGTCATGAAAATGGGGATGCAAACCATGACTTTGATGAAATGAATATATCAATGGGAAACTCATCATAGGGGGTTCTGTGCAATCAATTGGATCATTGGTTTGAATGTTTCCTTCGATGAGATTGATCATTTCAAAATGTGGAGTATAAACATTAAGATTCGAGCTAAGCAAAGAACAAATATGAAATGTAGAATGTCTGATGTCCATAAGATATAATGCATTGTCTTTTTCAATAGCAAACTGTGTAAAATCATCTTGCAACATGCCCTCTTCCCATATGAGTGATGAAAGTGAACAAGCATCAAATCCAAGTTTATCAATGTTAGGTTTGGAATTGATTTCACCAAAATTTAGCATATCGAAAGGATATGATTGTGGTGGAAAAGAATAGGATGTTGTAGGTAAGATGTCAAGTCCACCAGAATCTAGGAATAGATCAGGATATAAAGAATAAAAGGAATAAAAAATAAGCAGATGAAAAGAATCTCTTGAACTATGATACTCAACAATGATATTCTCAATAAAATTCTCTTCACTTTCTTTAAAACTCTCACTCTGTTTTGGTGACGAATTCCTTAACATAATATGATCATCTAGATTTGCCTTTTGTATGATAGATAATTCAAAATTTATGTGACAAACATCTAGTCTTTCCTGTGAACAAAGTGCATTTTGAGGATGAAGGTTTAAGGTTTCTTCTTTTAGTTGTGTAACTTCTTCTCTAATCAGTTTCATAGGAGTACTAGAACATTCAAAACGTTTTTCATCGCTTAAGTGTTTTTCAATGACTAATTTTAAATGTTGATTAGAGAATGAGTTACAAGAATGAGGGTATTCACCTTGAACCAGAAACGAATATTCTTCCATACTAGTCTTAGACTGAAAATACAATGATTCAAAGGAAAAACCAATTTGGTTGTCAATAAGAGCCTGATCAATAGATTGTACCTCCCTAGCTTGTTCAACATTATCGGAAGAATTTTTTTCTTCTTGCGAAGAAGATTGTTCTTGTAGTTCAGTGATAGGATTTGCAATTGGTTCTTCATTCATGATTGAAAATGACTGGATGGCATGGATGGAAGCATCATAGAAGAGATTTAATGCCAATGACATGTCATCAAGATTAAATTTACAGAGGATATGATAGACTTTTGTCAAAAATTCTTCTGAAGATGAATCGTCGTTGATTAGCGAAGTAAGAAATTCTTCACATAATTGATCAAAATCATAAATTTCAAAAGCATCTAGAAACTCATCAACAAATTGAAACCAATAAAAAATGTAACATGCTATAAAGGATTCAAACCAATGTTTAATCCGGCCTCTAAAATTAAAAGCAAACAGTCTACATAAAACTTCTAAATCTGAGATGTCATGTTTGATGCATTTGCACCAAAACTTGTTAAGGTGGTCTTTAGCAGATAAATTTCCTTCACCATCAAAGGTGAGTTTGGACAAGTGAGAGACTGTCTCATTGGGAACATTGGGTAATGAGAAGTTGAAAGCATGTTCCAACACAGTAATTTGGGGAGCCATGGGGGAAATTGAATACATTTAAAATAAAGGCTCCTACAAGGCCATCTTGTCAGTCGGCCCTCCTTCTAGCGCCATTTATTGACGGGCGAAAATGAACGCTCACCAACTGGAAGAGTGGATCCAGTCCGGGGTTGTCTAAATAACCCAAGCCATTTGGGATGATCCACCCTGACGAGTTTAGCAGCTCCATTAGCCGATATAAGTCCTAGGAAAATGAAAGAAAACTAACTAAAAGAACTAATCTAAAGAAAACAAAAATTAAAGCAAACTAATAAACAAATCTGAAATAAATATATACACTCTATTACCTAATAATATACAATAATAATTCTAAGAAATTAAATGTTCCATTAAATCTTAATCACAAATGTACAATATTTACAAATTACAGATTTAAATGAAAACCTACAAAAATCATTTGTAAATTGTCCTAAGAAAACAAAACTATTGTTTTTTTATTTTTATAATTTTATGAGAAAGAAATTGAATAAAAACTATCTCAGCTAAGAAACTAAAATAACAATTCTAACTATGAATATGAACTATACATATATCTGTCTAAACCACTTAAATGACACTAATGAACTAACTATTAATTAACAAATAGCAAATTGACCTGAAGTAACGCTTCAGGTTTGTCCTGCATACAATAGTTGATTTATCTGTTCGGTGGGAGGAAACCTGCACCAGATTCTCCACAAGCTTCTCAGAAATAGGAAGCAGTTGTGCTCTTCAAATATAAATGATAGGACAAACAAGACATAAAAAATTACAACAATCTTATAATTTACAAATTATCGCAGTCAGATAAATCCTTGTGCAAAATTTGTACAAAACAATTCAATTAACGAAAAAGATAAACCTGTATTCATTAAATTGAAATAGATTAATTGCTGTATTTTTTTTAAATAAGAGAGATCAGATATGGACAACACATAAACCAAATCACATCAACCTGCAACGAATTACGATAGCTAAAGTAGTCGATAATTAATTGCAAACTGATATGAAGAAAACTTGAAATAAAAGTTTGATATATTGAAAGCTAAAGCTGTTACAAGACATCAAATTTCATCCCAGTCTGTATTATTATAAATCCATAGTCTGGTTCTCCTAACAGTGATGATGATGCTTCATTACAAAAAATAACAAGTATTTACAGACCTCCCACGGGGTAAAACATCCTTGTGGGAATTATCTCCCAAGTCCCTATTTTTTGCCTATGACTAGCAACTGAAAACTATATCTAAACTACTACAACATGTCCAATTTGTCAATGAAATTCGTAGGTACCTGTAAGTAGACAAGAATACAAAAGTTTAGATAATGTTTTATTGATAAAATTGACAAAAATCTAATTTTTAAGACTAGTTACAGAATCTTGTGATTCTGTAGCTGGTCTAATTTGAGCACAGAATCATTTTAAAATCAATCCAAAACTTAACAAAATTATATTCGACTTATTAAACCAAAACTAATTCCAAACGAAGCGAATCATTCATACCACAATCAAATCAAAACTTTTATGCAAATTGAAACAAATGAAATCGTAATTGAATTAATCAATTGATAACAAAATATGTGGGATTTGTTAAACACTTTTATTACCAATTCGGAACATACAAAATCGATTGACAGTTGGGGAACCAACGAAATCATCTCTTGAACCAATTTCAAAACAGACTATAATCGATTTAGCCAAGTCTTTCATACGAATTCAATAGAGACAAAATATGTCAATCTGAACTTAACAGAATCATTTTGCGAAATCAAAGCTAACAGAGTCATTTTGTGAATCAATAGATTACGTTGTATTTGTCAAACCAATCTTTAATATTGATGCATTGCATACATGAAAGACCATGCTAATTCAAGCATACAAAATCGTCTCAAAATCAAGCCAAAAGAAATGAACCGAGCTAGTTTGGGGCCGACATAATCCAAAAACAATGAAATCGTATCAATCCAAATCATAGTTGTGTCTGATTTTAGCAAATAAATCTCCTGTATAGATCGAATGCAATCAAAAACTAAAATGGAAACAAAACAAAATCAGTCCTTAAATCTATTCGAACGGAACTAAACGAAAACAAAACCCAATCGACTATATTAATTCAAATGTACAGAATTGTTTCAAAGAAAACCAAACAGAATCACAAACAACCCAATCGCTTATACTAATATGAGCACAATAAAATCACATAACCAAATCATAGCTATATTTAATTTTAGAAAAATGAATCTATTGTACATGATTCACAATGAAATCGTTTTTAGTGATCCGAGTATAACAAAACCATTTTGAATCTATTAAAACGAACAGAGCTAACTAAAAACAACTCCAATCGGTTAAATTAATTCAAGCAAACTCACAAAGAAAAATTGATGTCAAAACACATACCTGGGCAACTCGGTCATGATAATTTTGAATTGACAAAGGCCGTTGTTGCTTCGACATTCCTGAAGACAATTGAACCGGTGGTTTTTTGTTTCTTCTCATTGTCTTGTTTTTCTAAGGATTGATCAAGGGTTCAAGAGTGTGAGAGGTTGGACGGGTGAGAGGGGTTCTGAGGCACGAGACTAGAGAATTTATAGATGTTTCAGCAAATGCACACAGACCCAAAACGCACCTTTCAGCCACGGAGGATATCTGAAACTTGACCTCTCAAAAACGAGCTATATCTCTCTAACAACTCGATTTATGAGGAAACTTCCCGTGGTGAAGGTAAAGGGGATAATTTTGGTTTTGGGTTTTCAAGGGTTTGATCGGATTCAAAACCGTTTTCCCATAATCTCTCAAGCAAAAACATGTCTCTGGGAGGCAGTTATGGGGGTAGTCTTCTCTGGCAATCAAACAGTAACTAACTCTGAACACCATGGGGTTAAATTCGCCCTACAGGGGCCATAGGAGAGAACACGGTAAGCAGTGAGGGTTTGGACAGGGTATACGCAGGGTTGATAGCTCACAGGCTTACCCAAAAATAATAGAGTTAACCGGGGATAGGGGAAGGCATTAATGCCCGAGTGTGCGAGGGTGGTGAAACGAAATCAACCCATGAAAAACATCACAATCGACATCACATATGGTGATTCAAATCACTATTGCAATGTTTTAAAATCAAATTTCATTCAAACAATTAATGAAAACTATGGTAAGTCGACCCAAATATTTGCAAAACCAATAGTATTTGCATGGTTTTAAAATCAAAACAATGATTCAAATATAGCACCAAGGATTCAAAGATAAAACATATGCTTTGTATGAAACCACTGAATTAAGGGTCTAATCACCCTGTTAATGTGTTGTTATGAAACCATTGAATTCGATCAAAAGCAATAGAACCTCAAACCACCATTGAATGAAGGACTCAATCACAATCTCTAAAAT
This sequence comes from Picea engelmannii, assembly GCA_009831015.1. Classification (NCBI taxonomy): domain Eukaryota; kingdom Viridiplantae; phylum Streptophyta; class Pinopsida; order Pinales; family Pinaceae; genus Picea; species Picea engelmannii. The sequence goes on from ML784929.1 coordinate 598,725, forward strand.
ATCATCACAGCCTCATAAAAATAAAATCATATTAACAAATGCAAAGTGAGTAAAGATTATGGTGTCTTGCCAACTGTGTGACCATAATTGAATTAGAAAGGCAATGAACACATAGACAAGAGTAACCATAGTAATCAAATGATGATTTTAATGTTATTGACGTGACTTCGAAATCAAAGTTTTCACGCTTGTAGTTGTGAAAATGAGAACAAAGGTAGGTGTGCAAATGCGCAAAATAATAGTGTTGTTTTATTCCAAAGATTGTGATGAGAATCAAGGTTTCCAAAACACTTGTGTAGGAAGCTTATAAGGATAGGATAAAAATGCGAAATGGCTACCAACAAGACCCAAAGGATATCTCGATCATTAATCCAAGAGGGACACATGTCAGTGGATTGTCAACTCCAAAAGATTGATGTACAAAGGAAAGAAGGGTTTGAGAGTTGAAACTCTTGAAGCTTGGATCACAAATTAAACCTCAACCATTGATTTAGAAAGGAAAGATATGAATCGTCAGTTTAGGAGCACTGTCAATATCATGAGATCGACGGTCCCGTTGTATTGTGAGCATTGAAGGTGTACGAACGCTAAAGATATGAGGGTGGGATACAATCGAAACCATGGTTTTGGAGAAAGGAAACATGTAGGCTCGAGGTAAATTGTGGGGAGAAAATAAGTTTGTTCTAAACCACCTTTGGATGTGCACGCAATCATGTGGTCACATGATCTCATCGCCGAAGGTCATATCAAGGGAGGAGATAGCACATCGCTAAGCTCCACTTTAGAGTTCAGGAGATCGAGAGTTGGGAGAGTCAGGGTGAATCACGATAGATGACCCCAAACATGAAGTCCCAAAGTGATTGGCCCCATGTCATAGCCAATGGTCACGTGAAGGAAGGGTCTTAGAAGCCAAAGAAGAAAAAATGACTGGTTGTAAATGGAAGAAAAGACAAAGAGTTTTGACTGCTAGAGAAGCCAAGGAATATTTGGATAATGGCCACTGATGCTGAACAGATCGAGAATAACCATCAAGGAATACAAAGAGTTCATATGATGATTGGGCAGAGGACTCGAAATGAGAAATATATGCAGAACAAAAAAAAGGGTGTGCTTCTTCAATAGTGATGCATGGTGGTAGGAGGAGAGGCAGTGTAGTACATGAAGTGGATATCAGTGGTGCAGTGAAGAGCATGTAGATACAACACAAAACATAAAATAAAGAAGAGAAGTTGAACAGGTGATAGTGTTGAGCACAAAAATAAAAAGAGAAGAGCATAGAAGCTGAAGAAGGCATAGGAGACATGGAGTTGTAACAGACCATATCATAGATAGAGAAAGTAAGTAAACATTTTGCAAGATTCAATCAGGGTGGTAGGGTGGTGTTAGGGAGGATTGTAGTCCTCTAAATTCTAGTTGGTGCTAGAAGATATTATGGGAGTTGGTGCTTCCATCTAGTTGGTGCTAGAGAAATATGAGAGTTGGTGCTCTCTACAAGTTGTATCCTTCTATCAGAGGCTGTAGTCTCATATTTTATTTGGAGCTCAAATACTGTGATGTACATGAAATTTGGAGCTTTATTGACATCCTAAGAAGAAGAGGTTTTCACCCTTTATGGGTTTCCTCAGGAAAATTGGTGCCTCTGTGTATTCTGTGTGATTGATCATTGTATATCTATGCATGTTAAGCTATCAACAACATATTAAATAATAATCTAGAATGAATAAAAAAAAGGAAAAGTTTCAAGCTTATATATATAACTAATTC
>ML784929.1:600521-615434 GCA_009831015.1 Picea engelmannii
CCCCCCCCCCCCTCTTAGTTATATTTCCAACAATTGGTATCAGAGATGGTGCCTTTGATCAGAGGTAGATCCATAATATTGAACATGAATATTCATGATGGAAGTTCAACAAATAGACCCCCTATGTTTGATGGAACAAACTTTGCCTTCTTGAAAATAAGGACGAGAACACATTTAATGTCTTTGGGTGTTGATGTTTGGGATGTCGTTGAAACAGGATATATTAAATCTATAGTATTGGCATCAAATGATGATAATATGGAGTTTAGCTTTAATGCAAAAGAAATGAATGACATCCATAGTGGACTTTTTGAAGCTAATTGTTTCAAAGTTATGCACTATGATTGAGGAAACGTTATGTGGGACAAGTTGATAAGTAGTTATTAAGGTAATGAAAAGGTGAAAGATGCAAAACTTCAAACTCATAGACTGAAATTTGAGCAGTTAAATATGGATGAAGACGAAACTATTAGTAATTACTTCTTATGTATAAAATAACTTGTCAACACTATGAAAGGCCTAGGTGAAAAAAAATATTAAGATCTCTTCCTGGTAGATTTAACTCAAAGGTCTCTACTATAGAGGGAATAGTTGATCTCAAAACTTTGACACTAGATCAACTTATTGGAACCCTACCTGCTTATGAAATGAGAATCACCAAAGGTAAATCCACTTCAAGAGAGGCATCTTTTAAAGTAGAGAAAAACACAGACTCTGATATAGATGAGATTGAAGAAAATTTTGTGAGAAGACTAAAGAAAGGATCAGGAAAATACAAAGGTAAATTGCCCTTCAAATGTTTCAACTATGGTAAGATAGGTCATTTTTCATCTAAGTGTCCTCACAAAATAAAGGATCAAACATATGACAATGAAGAAAAGAAGAAACACAAGAAGGGCTATAAAGAGAATAATTTTAAGAATAAAAGCCTTTGTGTAAACAATGATTATGATCCCTCAGATGATGAAAGTAGTGACTTCTATTGAAGATAAAATAAATGATATCATGCTAATAAATTTAGAAGATATAAACATTAAACATACAGGAAGTGACTTCGTTGATTGTGAAGCAATAGTAGATCTTGAAGGAGAACTTGTCAGTGCAGTGGAAGAGATTGATAGACTCGGAGAAAAGAAAAGAAAACAAAAACAATTGCTGCTCAGGTATGAGAAAACATGCAAGGAACCATCTGAAGAAATTAATATGTTGAAGGTTAAGTTATAAGAATCTAATAACATTGAATACATCCTCAAACAACAATTGAAGGAAGTCGTAACAAAAGGTGAAAAATTGGAAGCTAAAGTAGTGACTGTCAGAAAAGATTTAGAGAAATTTCAAGCCTTATATCATCATCATCTGACAAGTATTAAAGCCTCGAAAGGATTAGCCACCATTTTGAATCAACAAAGGAATTCAAATTTGAAAAATGGTATGGTTTTTGAAGAGGGATCAAGTAGTGGTCAGCCAAGCAACAAAGAGTCCATCAAGTTTGTAAAATATACAACCATTGACAACAACAAACCTGTAGAAACAAAGGAAGAGAGTCAACTGCCAAGGAGGAGTGAAGGAAAAGCTACCAGAACTGAATTTGTAAAACAAAGAAATAATACACCCTCTACTCAAGGAAATCATCAACATGGAAGAAATCGACCTGCTCAAAGAAGACAACCATTTTCCAGGTACACATATTTTTTCTATGGATATTGCCTTTAATGCTCTAAATTTGGCCACTGTAATATACCAGATATAAAAAGTATGTAGAACAGAAAAAAATGCTAGAAATGGCAAAATAAAAATAATATAACCAACATGATCTCCACAATAACACAAAAATGATATAAGAACAACAACAAAAATAACACTTTGATTCAGAAAGCAATGTTCACGGGCCTCTTTGAGGGGGAAACCTCCTGTTATCCACAATTTTGGTCATTGTGATGATGTCATGGTGATTTTATGATAATATAAAATCAAACTCCTCATTAAAGAACTCCTTCCTGAAGAGGGTTGCTCTTATCTATTTCCAGAAGTCATGTTTTGAGGAATGTTCGCAGGCTGCATATATACTCTCCTGCAGGAATCCTTCATTCTCGCAGGCTGCATTCATCTAGGGTGCGAACTTCTCGCACTGTAATCATTTCCAGGGTGCGGACATCTTTTTACAAAGGAGAAAGCTAAGATTCCCAAGCCTTCTAGAAGGGAATCTTCTAGAAGGGTGAGTTGGTATTCGAATGGTTGTTCAGAAGTTGGCATTCCAGATTTATTGGGATCATTCTTATCCTAGAAACTAACCTATTCTCTCTTATAAATTGATGAGAATACTCATGGAAAGGGTTAAGTTGGCAAGCTTGAGAGATCTATTGGAGAATTGGTGCATAATTGTATGGAGAATTGATGCTGCAACAGATAGAGACAACAACAAGGTCATCATAAGTAGTTGATTTTCTTCATGCATGAGCAAGTGTGTGTGTCAGAACTATAAGCAATTGAAAGGAGATCTACGACATCAAGGCTCAGGTTGTATATTTCTCTTTCAGTTAATTCAATACATGAATATGTCCCTTTCCCATAATGATGATGTCATCTTATTACATGATTCCTTGATCACATGTATAGACTAGGTATTGAATATATTAATTGGCTTGCACTTTGATTGGTTTGTACTGTTGTGATTGGACAACACAAGAGCATCGAAGCGGAGCGAGGAACAACAGAGATTTAAGGAGAGCGTTCATAAGGTATGTTCACCATCCATTTCTCTTAGTTCATTCAATAATCTAGATCTAGGGAAAGAGTAGTATTATGTCTTGTTTTTTTCTAGATCCAGGTGGATCTAGGGAGATTGGTCTGTGTCCGCACTCACGAATTTATCCTGAAATAAAATTGGTGACTCCACTGGGGAGCTATCCCTTTTGTCTTTTTGGTTTCTGGATTGTCTGTGGCCATTTGCTCTGGTTGCCTTTTTCTCCTGATTTGTAAATCTCTGAGTCCTCAGGATACCCTGAGTGACCTTCTGGGTCCAAAAGTCAGTTTGATTTTTGCTTGATTTTTCAAATTTTTCATTAGTTTCAGGGATTCCCTCACTATTCCCATTAGTAGCCTGCGAGAACCCTGATAGTTCACACCTTTCTTATATTCCAGTGCAAGAAGTTCGCATTCTGCATTTAAGTGGCCTGCAAGAACCATAGTTTCTCGTACTATGTCCCACACTAGCCTGCGAACAGTTTTTGTAAAATTTTTGGATTCCAATTCTGACTTTTGCAATAACTCAGTAAGGTTGATTTAAGTCTTTTTGACTCTTTGGATTACTGGCTTACCTATTTTTGCTTTCTTTTGCTTGCTGGACCTGATCTAGGTTTTTTAGGCTTGTTCTTGCTTTGGTCACTTGACTTTCATCTCTTAGCCTTTATTGGCATTTTTTCTTCTCTCTGATTACTGGAGTTGAATGTGTCCTGTTGGTTAAGAATCAATGATTAATTGGAAGTTAAGTTTTTGATGTTTCTCTTGTACTTGTTGGTCCAAAAGGACAATTTTCATTCGCATTGAGAAGCTCTTTTGGTTTGTTTTTGTTTTTTCTTTCATTGAAAGTATTGGATTGGGTTGTTTGTTTGGGTCTTTATAATTTGGTTTTATTTCCTCATTCATTAGAGTTCTTCTTGGAAAGTGAACTGTATGTTTTCTTTCAAGATCTTTGTTTTACCTTTGAAACATCATTGAAAATCAAAATTTTAAAGTATTGAAGTTTTGAAAAAGACATCTAGACATTGTTCATTGATACATGATTATTTGTATTGGCATCAAAAAGGAAATTGAGCATTGCATTTGCATTGTAATATTGAGATTGATTCAGAAATTGTTCTCTCTCTCCCATAACTAGGATTCATCAAATGAAAAAGATTATATTTCATCATATCCTTCCATTGATTGGGTCAGAGTCACACATCATGAGTTTCACTTTCGTTGCCTTTGAGTAAACAACAACCATTAAAAACATTGTGCAATATTAAAATTGATCTAGTACCTCTTTTATAGGGCTCTTTTACACCAACATTTAGCTAGGCTAGTGCTTTGGAGTAGGAAGAGAGACACACTCTCCAAAAGCTCAAAAACACACAATAGCATCTTGAGATAGGGAGTGTAAAATTACATTGGTTGCATATTGTCCTGGGAAGCCCTTCTAACACAAGGGTCAAGCATTAGGTCACATTGGTGTTGGCAGGGATACTAACCTGCTCTGTTGACATCGGTGTAGAGATTGCACGTATTATGGGGGTCACTCCGAGGTATACCCACAATTATGAGTGGAAGCCTTTGAGTTTATTTCGGGCTCGATACCTTGCCTTTGCGTGTGGATCGGACTGACGACTGTTTCCCCAGGCAGTACTGTTGTCTATGGTAACCTTAGTGGCCTTTATCTCTAGGTTCTTACCCAAGGTGACTATGGAGGGGAAAGTCTCCGTGGTACCTGGAATCGATGTTGATCAAACTCACTCGGGCTCCTTGGAAGGTAAATCCACAATTACTGCATGGAAGCCTTAGAGAGTAAATCCACAATTACTGGTGTGGAAGCTTTCACCAGGGTGTAAGTCTGTTAAGCAGGTCGTCAACGTAACTTTTCCAACCTAGACCCACCCCTTCTCATCTCATTGTTGCGACGTTGGATTTCATCACCAACTAGTGGCTTCGATATTCGAAGGTATTGTTTGCTTGGTGATTGTCTCTAGATTTTGTTTACTAGTGTATGTTGTTGTTTTCTCATAGTCGACCATAGGATTTCCGTTGGGGAGTTTGTTACTCATTTACAATTGCTCCCCCGCGTCATTCACGTAGGATGCAAGGTTTGTCTCCGGAACATCCAGAAGCTTCACAACCTTTTCACACAACAACAACTGAGGGTACCCCTGAGGACTCTCCTCGTCCGGGTGAAATCCCTCTTGTTTCTCTACCACACGTGGACATAAGTGACGTCCCAGAAGTCTTTACACCACCTCCACAAGTACAAACCACTGATCCTCTTGCAGAATTTTGAATTACCAATACTATAGAGGATTATCGCATTCATCATGGTGAACGACCTTCAGGACAATTTCATCTTTCTGGTGAAGATCTTCCATCTACTGAATCAATCGTTGGGCCTTCTCACGGTGTAGTTGGCAAAGATCCTTCTTGGTAAGGTGATTTCCGACGAGTCTTGTTTGGTACTGAGTCCCCCATCTACGAAGTCATCGACCCTTCTGTGTTTCCTTAACAAGGAACTGCACCAGAGACTACCACCTATCGTTTTGTTCTCCCTCCCAAGATGGCCCATCTCGCAAATACTACGAGTGTCCAAACTGAGATTCCTGCAACTACTCTTGCACCTATTAACACTCAGATAATACCTGAGACTACTCCAAATATACCTTCTGGTTACCGTGCGTTAAATCCTATGTTGAATTCTCTGCATCCAACACCACCCAAAACTCCAGATGGTTCTCCAGGTGGTCCTCAATTTCCTGGGCATCCTATTCCCGGTTTCATCCCGACACTCCCTCAGTTTCCTACTGGTAATCTTAATACTGGTAGCGTTATTCTGACTGTTGCACCTAATGTACAAGTTCCTGTTGGTGGTCAGGGTAGTACGTTTCTTTTTCCCGGACATACTACAACTATTTCACAACCTACCGTTGCTATACAACTTCTGGGTGGGACTATCCCTTTGGTAGGGGGACCGACCTCACCGTTAGGACAAAACATACCTCCTGCCTTGGCCCAGTATTGGAATCAACTTGTGAAAAACTTTCCTCAAAATGCTGGGGGACAACAAGCTGTCCCTACTCCAGGCCAACCATATCTAGGGGTGACTAATCCTATTTGGGGTTCTGGTCAAACTACTCAACCTCAAACTCAAGGTCAAAATCCTTGGGGTTACTATCCTATTCAACCACCACAGGGCCAACCAGGATCTTCTTTCTGGGGGCAAACTGCCTATGGTCCAACTGGTCTACCGACAGGGATTCCGCCCGAAGGTCACCAGTATCCACAAGTAAATCGACAATTGCCTTTTCTTGCTACTCTGGATTTTCCAGATTTTTCTAGGATTCTTAATGATCCTATTCGTCACTCTCCCCAATGGCCTGCTATTCCTGCAAAGCTTCCATCGGACATTCCAAAATTCGATGGGAAGGTGGGAGAGGACCCGAATAATCATGTCATTACTTTCCATTTGTGGTGTTCGTCTAACTCATTGATGGATGACTCCATTAGATTGCATCTTTTTCAAAGAACTCTTACAAGTGCTGCTGTGAAGTGGTACATTGAATTACCATGAGGTTTCTTTTCGGATTTCAACACCCTTGCAATGGCTTTTCTAACACATTACCAGTTACTGATCCGTTACGATACTAGAACTGAGATTTTAACCTCTTTCAAACAAAGCACGAGCACTCATATATCTGATCATATTCATGAGTGGCGATGAATGAGATGTCTCATCAAACTTGAGCTTCCTGATCAGTTACTGGCAGAATGGTTTACAAAATCTTTTGTAAATAAAATCGGTAAAGACATTGCTATGGGTGGTGTTGTCACAGAAGAGCAGGCTATTAGTCGTGCTCAGTATTTGGATCTTGTTTATTCGCAAACGGGAACCTTGTATGATTTACTACCCGATTTACCTCATCTTGGTACTTCTACCTCTTCTACACCTCCGGTTGCCTCGCATGCAGCCAATGGTGTGATTGGTTCTACTCATAGCCACTCACATTCCGTTTCCACCACAACCCCAAAATCCACATCTTCTAATGTGCAAAGTGCTCCGTCTCCTGCTCCTCCCCCCGGTAAAACCTCGGAAGTGAATGATGTTCAGTCTACACCAGTCGGTAAGACTGAGTCTAGAAAAGGGAGAGGCAAGAATAAGGAGGGTAAAAACAATAATCCTAATGAACAAACCAAATCACCTCCTGTTGATGACCGGGATAAATGCAAGCCACACTATCCTTGCCTTATCTGTGGTGACGATCACTACACGAAGGATTGTCCGAGACGTGCCGAGGTCAACAAGTTCCTTCAAGGAACACCGAAACCTTCTACGCTGACTATCTTGTCTCAACCCTTCCCGTCTCAACAAGAGGCTTCATTGGTCATCCATGACCAACCATCTACCTCTACACAGTCCTATGTTTTGATGTGCACTGGTGATTCTACAAAGAACGATGTTACACTTACCACTAGAGATAAAGACTATACTCTTTCTAAGGAGAGAGTTGACGACTTACCTCCCGATTTTGTACAGCCTTCTCCACCAAATCCACCTACAAATGGTCCTCTTCATATCGAAAGACCAAGTCTTGATACAGTTTTACGACCTCCCAAAGGTGTCGTTAAGAAGTTGACATTCAATCCTCATGCTAGGGCAGCCCAAAACTATAGCATTGTCAAAGATCTGGCCCAAGCACCCTCAGCGATGTCTGCCCTCGAAGTCCTTCAGTCTTGTCCTGCACAGTGAAGGGCTCTGTTGAAAGTGATAGGTGGAATTGATCCTACGAACTTGAATTTGATAGTATTTAACTTGGAAGATCATATTCCAAGGTTACCCCCACAACTTGCGTTTCAAATACAGGTTGTGGTCGCCGACAAGAGCATTTGTCGGACTGTCATTGATGAAGGTGCCTCTACATGCGTAATGTCTTTTTCTTGTTGGAAATACATTGGCTCTCCACCGTTAACAGAATCACAAAACACTTTACGAGCCTTCAATGGCTCCGGTTTTAAATCATACGGTGTTCTTTCGTCGTTGCCTGTTACTCTCGAAGGCAAGACCGTCCAGGTGGAAGTGTAAGTTTTCGATACCCCTCTAGATTATAATCTTCTACTTGGACGAAGTTGGGTCGATTCTATGCGTGCTGTCATGTCAACCCTTTTCCGTGTCCTACGTTTTCCTTACCAAGGCAAAGTGGTCACGGTTGATCAACTTTCTTTCTTTAATGTCGATACTCGCACGGGAAACGTGCCGTTCATAGCGAACACCCCACCGGGTTATGAGAATGTTGGAGTCGGTCTTTTAAAAGATTCGTCGTTAATGGGTACTTTTCCTATACCACCAACCAATATTCCAAGCCTGTCAGTTGCATCTATTAACATGATCTCTACCATGCCTTGTGAACTTCCAGTGTCTGCCGACCCTTGGATAGTCCCTGATCCTAGAGATCATGTTCGTCTCGGCGACGTTATGCCGTTAAGTCCGGTTGAGTCCGCTTACCATGCTATTCAATCGGCAAACCATACTACTTCTTCTTGTGAGGAGTTGTCTCCTGATCCTTTCCGCGTTGTTTTTCCAACTGACGAGATGATCATGTCTGTCTTGGCTGACAACCCTTGGGATGATGGACATCATCGTTCCATACTGTTTCTGGAACAATAGACTCTTGAGAACTACCAACGGATTTCGACTCCGTCAACCGTTGTTGTTATTATGACCGTTCCTGAATCTACACGAGATGTGTTTGCAGAAGGGAACCTTAGTAACATTTCTGCCACGATACCCATAGATATTTCAGTGAAACCTAGAATCGTCGAGAACGTTCATATTGGAGCTTCATGTTCTCCCGACGAAATTGTCACCTATACTTCCTTGTTTAGAGAATTTCGTGACATTTTTGCTTGGAGTTACGAAGAGATGTCGGGTATCGACCCTTCTATTGTGGTCCACGAAATTAAGACATACCCTGGAGCCAAGCCTGTTCGGCAACGCCTCTGTCCTGTCCATCCACGTAAAGCGGCAGCTATTAAACTTGAAGTTGAAAAACTCCTTAAAGCCAGTTTTATTTATCCTGTGGCATTGAAAGAGTGGGTGTCTAACCCAGTACCGATTGATAAAAAGGGTGGTAGTATACGTGTTTGCGTTGATTATCGGGATATCAACAAAGCTTGTATGAAGGACAATTTTCCAACCCCTTTCGTTGACCAATTCGTCGATGACTGTGCCGGTAGTGAAATCTTTTCCCTCATGGATGGATTTTTCGGCTATAATCAAATCAATATATCTCCCGAGGACCAACATAAAACAGATTTTATTTGTCCTTGGGGTACTTTCGCCTACAGAAAACTCCCTTTTGGTCTGAAGAACACAGGTGCTACATTCCAATGTTCTATGTCTTACGCATTTCACGATATCAAGCATATTGTTCAACCCTATCCGGACGATTTGCCGACTCACTCTTTACGTAGGGTCGATCACCCTAATCATCTCCGAGCGATTTTCGTTCATTGTCGATTCTATCGCATTCGCCTAAACCCTCATAAATGTGTTTTTTGCGTAGAATCTAGTCGTCTCCTTGGTTTCATTGTTTCACGCCATGGGATCCGGGTTGATCTTATCAAGGTCGAGGCAATTCTTAATCTACCTCCTCCTTCTTCTTTACGCCAGTTACAAAGTTTGCAGGGGAAAGAAAACTTTCTTCGTTAGTTCATCCCAAATTACGTTGAGATTACTCGAGGTTTCACACGTCTTTTAAAGAAATATTTAGAGTTTGTCTGGGATAAGGTTGCCAACAATGCCTTTGAAGCTTTAAAATTGTCCCTCACAAAAGCTCCTCTTCTTTTCCCTCCGGATTATAGTCGAGATTACTTTCTTTATCTAGCTGCGTCTGAGTATACCATCGGTATGGTCCTCGTTCAGGAGGATGATAACCACGATGAACATGTTATTTATTACTTGAGTCGAAATTTATCATCCACAGAATTCAAGTACCAACATGTTGAGAAACTGGCTTTGGCTGCTGTCCAAGCAGTCCAACTTTTTCGTCACTATATTCTCTCCAGGAAGACTAGTGTGATTTCACATTGTAACCCCATGCAACACATATTGACACGTCAATTGCTGGGGGGCAAGTACTCCAAGTGCATTGTTATTCTCCAGGAGTTTGATTTGGAATTTGATCGTGCCATGTCGAAGAAGTCCCTAGTTTTCACTGAGTTGATTTGTGACTTTCCCCACACTGCAACGGAAAAAGTAGCAGTTGATTCGTTACCTGACAAGTCACTTTTCCTTATCAATACCGACGATACTTGGTACGGAGATATTATTATATATCTCCAAACTCAAACTTTTCGGCCTACCTTGTCCAGTAATGAACGACGTCGTGTTCATTATCAAGCCCGTCATTATATTATCCTTGGTGATACTCTTTACCGTCGAGGCATTGATTCCGTCTTCCAGCGTTGTTTGACTTTTGACGAAGCTGAGAAAGATTTGAATGATTGCCACTTTGGAGCATGTGGTGGTCATATGTCTGGGTATGCTACTGCTCATAAAATATTACGTGTAGGTTATTTTTGGCCTTCCTTGTTTCATGACTGCATTATTGCTATTCAGAAGTGTCACACCTGCTAGACCTATAATCAGAAGATCCGGTCGCATCCCGCTCCCCTTCATCCTGTAGTCTCAGTAGGTCCTTTCTCTAAATGGGGCATTGATTTCATGACATGTCACCCTCACTCGGCCGGGGGGCATGGTTATATTATCGTAGCTGTTGATTATTTTACTAAGTGGGCCGAGGCAATGCTGACATTTGATAATACTGGGAAGACTGCATCCTTATTCCTTTTCAACCATATCATTACTCGTTTTGGTGTTCCTCAGGCCATCGTTATCGATCACGGTAGTCATTTTAGAAATAATATGATGTCTGAACTTACATAGAAGTTGGGTCTTCGTCATGATAGCCCAATGCCCTATTATCCACAGGCTAATGGCCAGGTCAAAGCCATCAATAAGGTTCTCATCACTATGATTCGACGGATGGTAGGAATCCATAAAACCAGTTGGCACACAATGTCATTTTCGGCATTGTGGGCGTATCAGACATCTGCTAAGTCTGCTACGGGATTCACACCTTTTCGATTATTTTATGGCATGGAAGACATTCTGTCGATAGAATGTGAGATTCCATCTTTGAAACTAGCTGTAGAACTTTTACCAAATACTTCTGCCGAAGAGGAACGTCTGTTGTATCTAATGCGACTAGACGAGACTTGCCGTGACGCTACTCTTGTTTTAGAAGCCCAGAAGAAATGTGTTAAGGCATAGTATGACAGGCATGTCAAACCTGGTGTCTTCTCTGAAGGAGATCTTGTTCTTCTATATGAACAAGATAAATATGTCTTAGGAGCTGGGAAATTTGAACCAATGTGGCATGGGCCTTATATTGTTAGCAAAGTTTTGGCAAAGGGGGCATATGAGCTAGTGGATTATGATGGAGTACCTTTGAGAGAACCCAGAAATGGGTTGTACTTGAAGAAGTACTATGCATGAGTTATTTGTGCATGAAGTACTTGTATTTTTATGTATCATATTGAGTGTGTGTGATTACTTTTAGCTTTGAGTTTGACGTTATTTGGTCTCTACCCTTACGATTACATTGTGTTTGATTGCCAGATGTCAGATTATTCGCTACCTTATATTGGCTTCGCCGATGGTGCTAGCTGTAGTACTTGGAACTTAGCTTTCGCTGCCTGGGCTATCTATGACCCCAACAAACGAGCTTATATCTTTACAACGTGTATGTCTTGGGTGGGCAACCAACAACATCACAGAATATAGCGTCGTGATTGAGTTATTGGTTGATTCTATCTCTCTTGAAATTCATCATTTGGTTGTGTGACTTGACTCGCAGCTAGTGGTGCTACAACTAAGTAATGTCTATTCTATTCGAAGTCCTACATTATTAAGAGTATATTTGTGGATTCGCCTCTTGGAAAGACATTTTGATCATATAGAATATCAACACATTCCGAGAAGTCTTAATACATTGACAGATGCATTAGCTAATTATGTATTGGACATGCATTTAAATCACTTATAAATTAAACACATTAAAATGAAAGCCGGTAGGAACCATGTATATATATATAACGATCAAAGTTTGTTTTTACAAAATGAGTTCGAAGACCAAAATATCAAAAATGGAATCTCATGGCTTCTACATAACGATATCATGACATCAATGATGTTCACGATAGCATGCTAAAGTCCTGGCTACTCTGCAGAGCAAACGACCCATAGAGGCAGAGACTCCCACGGTATGACGTTGATCACGTCGTGGGATCTCCTCCAGAGGCATATCTGGAGGATCATGCATCAATCCCTCTAAGTTTTGCTCCACTGTAAGGTAGTCCTCGGCATACTCGGGGACTGGAACTACTGCTTCTCCTCGCCGCTGAACAGGAGAACTACCAACTGGTTTGTATGCCCCAACATCTATGTTATCAATACAATTTGGTGTTAGTCTTCGGTTAAAATTACAAAACCAAAAACATTTAATATGATGAAAATACAAAAACATCTAAAAATTTAAAAAGTTGGTGTACTTCTTACCAATATTTCCCCACTGTGCATCCTCAGGGAGGGCAAGGTCAGGATCACCTCGAAAGTCCAAGCCAGCATACGCATAATCCTCTATCATCACAACCTCGCCTTGGAGCCAATCGAAGAAACGATCGTCATATCTGACGATAGGTCCTGCCACATGCCTAGCCATGAGCTGGCACCATCGTAGCATCTGTGGATCTCTGGGACCCGGAAAATGCCAATCTGCCTGAAGCCTGTACACTGGGACTCTCTCGCAGAAGAAGGACACTAGCAGCGATCCATAACCAAATTGTTTCAAGTCTCCACACCTGCTTTTTGTCAGTTGTTTCTTGAGGTTGCGTAACACTGCATCCGCCCAGTTGAAAACCCGGGGCTCAAGACACTCGAGGGCATACTGAAAGTAGCTCTGTAGAGCCATATGTAGGGCAGCACTGCCTGCCATTTGAGCTATAGTAAAGAGAATAGTACAGAGAGTGATATCAGTCACTCCCTAAATGGCCACTTTTCCCTTTTGTCTTTCTGCCTCTGGCACGCAATACTCTCGGTAATACTCACTCATTTTCATACCGCCTCTGCAGCTACCAGTCAAACTGATATGAGAACCCCGTCTTGACAACCCAGTTAGGAAATAAATATCCTCAATATCAATCATCAATGTATGGGCACCGACGTTAAAAACCTGCTGATCCGGATCCCACATCCGGACTAAATGTTCCAACAGACAAACTTGGGCTCTCATGCCCGGTATCCGGAAATACTTTAGGAGACCGCAATCTCTTAAAGCGGAAATGGTTTGAGGGTGATTTTCAGCGGAGGAATTATCATCCTCATGTTCCCTTTCTCTCCATTCGAGCACCATTGTGTGACTATTAACCTGCATGGCAATCATGTGAAGATAGTTAATGATCTAAACATGAGAAAAAAATGGTTTTATTGACTAAACGTTATACAAATTGTTTGACCTCTGCGATGTTCGCAGGTGGGTTTTGAGCACAGTGTGAACTTCTCGCACTGTAGCTCAAGCTCACCTGCAAGAATGAAGACTTCTCGCAGGCCCCGTATGGGCAGCCTGGGAGAATCTTCATCCACACATAGGGTTTCAATACCAAGCTTAAAACTTCAATTTTAACCAATAAAATCATGAAATAAAACCATGAAAGGCTAGGGAATTGAGCACTTACCAGTTTGATCCAGACGATTCGTGAAATGATGCCCCGAAGCTCCCGGAAGTCGACGGTGAAGATCGGAGGTAAAATGGAGGTTTTTTCACTAAAATGGTGAATGGGTAAAACATATGGTAAAAATGAGTTGTAAAATTGTTTTATTTACTTTTTACCATAGTGAAAGTGGGTTTTTTCATATTTATTCACTGTTTTACCCTAATTACTAATATGAAAGTGAGTAAAATGACTTGTAGGCACCTAATGAGATGATTATGGACCCAAAAACTTTTGAAGTATGATGTGTTTATTTGGTTTTCTAGGGTTTTGATGAAAAAACCTCAAGTGCCTTTTATCTGTTCTAGCACTTGTGAAAAACTTAGAACGTGATCGAGCATTGTTTTATCTCTTTTCTGAGCTCGATGTGGTTACACAAAAAAGGAACCCCCCTGGAGTTAACTTTAAGCCCTTTTCACAACTCCCTAAACATGAAAAGATTGTCGAGCGACCTTGCTATTTTCACGCTCGTTAAAGTATTTGAACTTACACGTCCTCCGAGCGATAGTTTAACCCTTTTTCGGTCTCGTTGGACTATTGTACGAAAAAGGCACTGAGAGAGTTCTCTTTTAAGTTTTTTTCCAAACTCTATAATCTTGAAAAACCTTCGAGTTTTCTATCTCTGGACTCATTAAACAAACATTGACAGACCCGTGATGGGACCGAACCACTCCTTCTTAGGGTTCATTAAAAATACTCCGAGGGACTCGTCTGAAGGATGAGCTTATATCAACAAGCATATGTGATCCTCTTCAAGCTTGCGTAAAAATAAAGAGGTACTTGCCAGAAATGGCGGGGAAAAAATTTGGGAAAGGGATATGTTTCATCTTTGAGTTAATTGGTAGTAAGTGTCGCTCTTGAACATGACACCCCTTATTCATCATCCGAAGTTGGTTTGGGAAATCCATTTGCCTCTCATTCAATTTGATTACAAGGTCTTTCCATGTGTCGTTTTTGAGTCAATGCTACCAAATCATTGGTTGTGTCGTCCATATGTTCAAGAGATGTCCATTTGAAACCTCGATTGAGTCGGACATCTGCAGTTATCCTTTCACTTTGTGTCGGCCTTCCCTGTGTCCAAAGTCCAATTGCTACATGCTCTGTTTCACCATCAAACTCTGTTACTCATTTCGTGTCATTGATGGGGGATACATTAAGGCCCTCCTATGACGAGTTTTGTTCCATCGACTTCAACACATTATCTGGAGTCAAAACTTAGAAATCATTTAGTACCTTGAAGCTTGCATGCCTCAATGGCAAGTTTCTCACTTTCGACAGTGGGTTTACATCATTGACCTCTGATCGAAAGATTCCGTCGGGTGTTCGACATCAACTCATTTATTCACA
>ML784929.1:615484-627668 GCA_009831015.1 Picea engelmannii
CCCTCGCACTTGTTAACGGTATACATCAATGACCGGTAATCAAGTGGTTTCTACCATGTTCGACTTCGACACATGTAATCACATGGTCAGATTCATACTTTTGGGCGATGAGATTGAAGACCCTGGATGTTGTCTTCATAGTCTAGGTTGCGATGGAGTATGTATATTTTTGTGACACATTGATCCACTGTGTATGTTTCATGGCTATGTCATCTCGATTATTTATCGCACAGATCCATAGTGTATTCAGGTGGTTGTACTACATTATGATTGCATGGATCCACAATGTATGATTGGTGGCCATGACCTTTGTTTTTGATGTCATCAGTTTATGATCTGAGTATGGGAATGCCTACCTCAAGAATTGGTATATATGATATTCTGCTGAAGCTTGGATGTTTGCAGGTCTCTGATTAGATGTGCTTTTGGTTCTTGACACACACATGCAGCTTACAAAGTCTATCGACTGTCACTAGTTCCACTCTCAGACTTTGGGGGGCATTATGTTATCCACAATTTTGGTCATTGTGATGATTTCATGGTGATGTTATGATAATAGCAAATCAAACTCCTCATTAAAGAACTCCTTCCTGAAGAGGGTTGCTCTTATCTATTTCCAGAAGTCATGTTTTGAGGAATGTTCGCAGGCTGCATATATACTATCTTGCGGGAATCCTTCATTCTCGCAGGCTGCATTCAGCTAGGGTACGAACTTCTCGCACTGTAATCATTTCCAGGGTGCAGACATCTTTTTAAAAAGGAAAAATCTAAGATTCTCGAGCCTTCTAGAAGGGAATCTTCTAGAAGGGTGAGTTGGTATTCGAATGGTTGTTCAGAAGCTGGCATTCCAGATTTATTGGGATCATTCTTATCCTAGAAACTAACCTATTCTCTCTTATAAATTGATGAGAATACTCATGGAAAGGGTTAAGTTGGAAAGCTTGAGAGATCTATTGGAGAATTGATGCATAATTGTATGGAGAATTGATGCTGCAACAGATAGAGACAACAACAAGGTCATCATAAGTAGTTGATTTTCTTCATGCATGAGCAAGTGTGTGTGTCAGAACTAGAAGCCATTGAAAGGAGATCTACGACATCAAGGCTCAGGTTGTATATTTCACTTTCAGTTAATTCAATACATGAATATGTCCCTTTCCCATAATGATGATGTCATCTTATTACATGATTCCTTGATCACATGTATAGACTAGGTATTGAATATATTAATTGGCTTGCACTTCGATTGGTTTGTACTGTTGTGATTGGACGACACAAGAGAATCGAAGTGGAGCGAGGAACAAAATAGATTTAAGGAGAGCATTCATAAGGTATGTTCACCATCCATTTCTCTTAGTTCATTCAATAATCTAGATCTAGGGAAAGAGTAGTATTCTGTCTTGTTTTGTTCTAAATCCAGGTGGATCTAGGGAGATTGGTTTGTGTCCGCACTCACGAATTTATCCTGAAACACCTCCAATCGAGAAACGCTCTATTACAATAATCTCCAAGCTAGGGTTTTCATACCCTCGACCCTTATTTATACTAAATATGTCTATCAAGAGAAGCATCTAGAGGAAGATCCTTCTAGAAGTAAAAGCTTCTAGAAGGTCTTCTTACATATGGCTTATTCTATTTTATTGAAAAGCATTATTAATATTGACCTTTATTACATATGAATATATTTCTCTACCTATGTGTGGGTTAGGACCCTAACATGTCCGCCCCCTTAAAAAAAACCTTGTCCTCGAGGCTTGATATATGGAAACTACTGTAGAATGGTAGCTGGTTCCCAAGTGGCATCTGTTGGAGTTGTATCTTTCCAATGGACTAGCACTTCCTTGATGGTTCTCTGACACAGACGATGCTCACACTGGTCCAAAACTACTTTTGGATATAGCCAAATAGATCCTTCTTCATAACTTAGGAAGGTTGGTTTTAATTTGGCACCTAGTTCCAATCACCTTCTTTAAGCATGAAACATGAAAAACAGGATGTAGCTTCGACTGACTAGGCAAAGCTAATTGATATGCGACTTGTCCCACATGATTGAGAACTGTATAAGGACCATAAAATTTGGGCACTAGCTTCTAACAATGATTGGCCTTGAGGGAAGTTTGCTTGTATGGTTTCAATCACAGAAATACCTGATCCCCTTCTGCAAATTGACGTTCAGAGTGACCTTGATCTGCTTGTTGCTTGATGCGATTATGTTCCATGACCAAGTTCTCTTTGAGGGTATAGAGAATATCCTCTCAAACTGAAAGTGTTTGGTCAACTGCCTGGACCTTCGAGGTACCTAGTAAGTATGAGAGAACTGAAGGTGGCTGATGTATATATACCACTTCAAAAGGAGTCATGCATGTAGATGTATGGTAGGAAGTGTTGTACCACCATTCAATTAGGGGTAACCATTGAGCCCATAGATTTTTCTTTTCAAAGGAAAAACACCTCAGATATGTTTCCAAACACTTGTTGACAACCTCCATTTGACCATCAGTTTGGGGATGATACGTTGTGCTGAGATGCAATTGGGTGCCCTGTAGCTTGAACAATTCTTGCCAAAAATTGCTTGTGAAAGTTGGATTATGATCAGAAACAATAAAGTGTGGCATGCCATGAAGCATGAAGACTTGGTCCATGAAAATTTGACCCACCATGGATGTAGTAAATGGGTGTTGAAGAGTGCAGAAATGAGCATACTTGGAAAGGTGATCCACAACCACCATTATGACTGATTTATTTCTTGATTTGGTTAAGCCTATAATAAAGTCCATAGAGATATCCTTCCAAATAACAGGTGGAATCAGAAGAAATTGTAGTGTGCCCAAAGATTTGACTGTTTCTCCCTTGTTTCATTAACACACATCACATTCAGTGAAAAAATTATGGATGTCCTGTTTCATACCATCCCAGAAAAAAGAACGTTTGACCTTGTCATAGTTTTTTGTGAACCCAAAGTGCCTCATTGTGGGTGTATCATGAAGCTCATAAAGTACTGTGGATTTAATCTTTGATTGTTTACTTAAATACAAATGGCCTTTGTATCGAAGATCATCCTAGAGCCAAGAGTACCCTGGGGGAGCTAGAGCATTGGTCTACAATTGCTGGATCAGATGCAAACTTTTGGGATCTTGTAGCCATTCCTGGCGAACAGCTTGGATCCAATCTGGTACAATGAAGGAAAGAGAAAAAAGGGATCCTTCTTCTTCATATTTTCAGGACAGTGCATTCTCCACCACGTTGTCTTTTCCTTTCTTGTAAATGACCTCATAATCATATCCAAACAGTTTATTCACCCATTTTTGTTGCTCCGGGGAGGAAATGCATTGTTCCATAAAGTACTTGAGGCTTTGATGGTCTGTCTTAATTTGGAAACATTGGCCCAATAGATAAGGGCACCACATATCAATGGCATGCAGAATAGGAAACATTTCCTTTTCATAGATGGGTTTGCCTAGATTCCTTTCAGATAGTTTCTTGCTGCTGAAGGCCAAAGTTCGACCCTCTTGCATAAGGACAACACTGATTCCTTTCCCTGAGGAATCACATTCTAGCACAAAGGTCTTTGTGAAATCAGGAAGGGCCATAACTGGAGTGGTGCACATGGCCATCTTTAAGGTTTGGAAAGATTGAGCAGTGGCTAGAGTCCAAGTGAAAGAGTTCTTTTTGAGGAGAGCAATGAGAGGTGTTGCAATCTTTCCATAATTCTTAACAAACTTACGATAATACCCCGTTAAGCCCAAAAATCCACCCAAGCTTTTGAGAGTCTTTGGGTGCGGCCAATATTCCATAGCTTCAATCTTTTTTGGGTCCACCCTGATGCCATCCTTGCCAACCAGATGACCCAAGTATTTTACTTCTAAGGCACCAAAAGCACATTTAGATTGTTTCAGGAAAAGTTGGTGCTTGTATGGCATGGAGTTGAGCAATGACACTAGAATGACCCTTTTTGAGCATCTTTTCCATGCGATGGGAACTAATGACCTCAGGTGAACCAGCAGTGATGCCTTGGAATTTATATTGGTGGCCTTCCTGGTCGAATTACATGGTTAATTCCTTAAAATCCATGAGAATGGGACCCAAAGTCCTTAGCTAGTCTGCACCCAACACAATGTCACAACCGCCCATGTCAATAGAAAACATATGGGATTTTAGGTGGTAGTCACCAATTTGGAGACATACATTTTCACAGTGCCCTCCACATTTCATGGAACCACCATTGGCAATCATGGTTTGGAAATTGTTGATGGCATGGATGTAGCAATGAGTTTCTTGGGAAATGTGGTGATGAATAAAATTATGCGTCCTTCCACTATCAACCAGAATGATGACCTTCTGATGCTTGATGTAACCAATTAACTTGAGGGTTTTGGGGGAAGAGAAGCCAGTGATAGCATTGAGGGAAATGATTGGTTCCACTTAGAGAGGGTTTGAGGGAGGGGTTATATCAATGATTTTAGGTGACTCAGGCACAAGGGGAGTTTCAAAATCCTCTTCCAAAATATCCTCAGAGATGGTCATAAAAATCTTTTGTTCCTTACACTTGTGGCCCGGGAAATATTTTTCATCACAATTATAACACAGGCCTTTGAGTTGGCATTCAGCCATTTCATCCCTGGTCAATTTTTGGATATTTAATGGGACAGAGAGAGTAGTGGGATTAACGGGTTTAGGGCGGGGGATAAAGGAGGGTTTACAGTTTTGAGAGGATACAACTTGTTGTGCTTCTTTAGATTTTTTAGTAGCATCCACCCAACTCGAAGGTCAAGCCATGAGGGCATGGGCCCAAATCTCATCCTTAAGGCCACTGATAAAACACTCTCGAAAGAAAGCATCGGTCATTCCCTCTGTTCAAAAATCCAGGTGCTCAAAGGTAGCTATGAAGTCTTCTACTCTTCCTGATTGTTTCAACTTTGTCAAAGGGCCCAAATGATTGGTGTCAGTGTCAAAGCATTCATAAATCTTAGTCACAAATTGGGTCCAAGCAATATATCCTTGACGGGAAGTTTTTCTCCATTGCCACCATTGCCAACGTTCTTGATCTAGATGGAAAACACCATACCGAAGTTTGGCCAAGTCATCTATAATGTCGTATAAAGAGAAATAATGTTCCATTTGGGTTACCCAACCAGTGGGGTCCGAGCCATCAAATTTGGTCACATCCACCAGCGAAAGGTGTAGGTCATGTTGAAAGTGATGGTGCTGAAAGGTATGGGAATGGGAGGAATGTTCACCTTCAGTCTTTGGAGGTGCATCAGAGAAAGGTTCTTCCATAGGGATATTCAGTTTGGTGCAGAGTGATGCAAAGACAGATTCATGTTGGGTGGTCAATTCTTGTTTGACTTCCTCCATTGAGGACTACATGGTTGTATTTACAGTTGTATTGATGGATGTATCGATGGAGGCAACAATGGAACTGAGTTGTTTCACTTCTTTTTGGGTCTCGAGGAAATCAGATTGCAAGGTTTTGAAGCGAGCTTCCAGGTCTTGGCTATGGGTATGGGCCATGAGGATGGGTGAACTAAAAAGGGGTGGGCAGGGTCAAACATTTTTTCCAAAAAATGATATGGATGAAAGTGATAAGGGCGAAGAGATGAATCCGATGGAATAGGTCTCAAATAATGGTGAAAAAAATTCCAGACTTTTTTTTTTTTTACTCCTGTGAATTTATACTCCAGTCTGAAGAATACTCGAGCGATGAAATCCCAAAATGCTTAACCAGTAAGAAAAGTGTAGTGATTTGGCAACCCGAACACAGTTGCGCAGAAATAGATCTTGTATGTTTTAATTTGTTTATGTTTCTATCCCCTAAGGGTTAGATATTCAAGGGTTCTACAGACAAGGGTTTTCCCTATGCTATAGCTCTCTGATATACATGTGGGGTACAACAATAGTACTTGGCCCAATATCTCAGGGCACTAACTAAGGAGGATAGACCGTACCCTTAGCCATACTACCTGACTACCCAGGTACTAGAGAGTATCTTCCCAAGTGTTGTTCTCGGTGGCACTATAACAGTCAAGTGATTGATCAATTTATCTAAAGAAGGCTTCAAAAAATCTAGGCTGATCCATACACAGGTGTTGTCTGATGCACTACCACTCAAAGGGGTACTAACAGGAGTTACAAATGTAGCCAACAGATGTGTGCTTAAGAACCACTTTCATTTCCTGCATGTATGAATCCCTCAACCGTGGGTTTATGCACATAACGACAGATCTCTGTGTCTTAAAGATGCCAGAATACGTCTCTACCTTGAAGAAAAAGATTCCCACAATTTCTGCCAAGGAAAGTTCTCTGATACCACTTGTAATATACCAGATATAAAAAGTATGCAGAACAAAAATAAAATGCTAGAAAAATGGCAGAATAATAGTAATATAACCAGCATAATCTCCACAATAACACAGAAATTATATAAGAATGACAACAAAAGTAGCACTTTGATTCAGAAAGCAATGTTCACGGGCCTCTTTGAGGGGGCAACCTCCAATCGAGTAGTGTTCTATTACAATAATCTCCAAGCTAGGGTTTTCATACCCTCTACCCATATTTGTACTAAATATGTCTATCAAGAGAAGCATCTAGAGGAAGATCCTTCTAGAAGAGAAATCTTCTATTAGGTCTTCTTACATCCGCCTTATTCTATTTTATTGAAAGGCCTTATTAATATTGACCTTTATTACATTCAAATATATTTCTCTACCTATGTGCGGGTTAGGACCCTAACAACCACAAAGATGAAAATTGTTCTTTAATATTTAGACATGAGAAATCGAGACAGCCAAGGGATAAAAACCTGCCACAACGAAAAATGAGACAACCAAGTAACAAACAACCACAGACTACAAATCATGTGATGGTTGGGAAAAAGATGCAGATTAAGCATAAAAATCGTTATGATCCTTTATTCAATGAACCATAATGTTACATCTTCCATAATTGTGGACATAAAGCTGGAGACTTTTGCTTAAGGAACTATAAGATAGATTCAAATCACAGAGCTGAAAATGTCAAGGTTTGGAAGAAGAATGAAGATAACAAGTGTGGATTGGTGTTGTCAGCTCAAAGAAAAAAATACCCCTAGTATATTGACAGTGGATGCTCCAGTCATATGATAGGTGACAAAAGTAAGTTCTTATCACTCAAGAAAAATAAATCAGGGAGTGTGACCATTGGAAATGATGCTCCAGAAAATATCAGAGGTAAAGGTCTAGTAAGCTTAAGTAATGGAAGAATCAAATCTCAAGATGTATTATTTGTTGATGGTTTAAAGAATAATCTTATTAGTGTCAGTCAGATATGTGACCAAGGATGTGAAGTCACCTTCATTTCCGAGAATTGTAAAATAAAGACAATAAACGCAGGAGAGCTGCCTGTAGAAGGGGTTAGAACCAAAAACAATGTATATGTTCTGAAGGAAGATAAAGAGAAATTCCATTTAAGAAAATTTGATGAAAGTTGGTTATGGAATAAAAGGCTTGGACACCTGAATTTTGATCATATTATCAAATTGCATAATGAAGGTGTATTGAATGACCTTACGAAAATATCTAAGCCTAATAACTCTGTATGTGAATCCTGTCAAATGGGGAAGCTAACTCATGCTTAATTTAAATCAAAGAGCTTCACATATTCAAAGAAACCACTTCAAATTGTTCATATGGATCTACATGGACCATTGCAAAAGGAAGGTACTGGAGGAGAATGTTACTTTATGCTATTCATTGATGAATTCTCCAGACTTACGCGGGTTGCCTTTCTAAGAGAAAAATCTAATGCATTTGAGAACTTCAAAAAGTTTAAGGCGTTAGCTAAGAATCAAACAGGAAGGAAGCTAAATGAAATTCGCTCAGACAAAGGCGAAGAGTTTCTGTCAGGAGACTTCAAAGAATTATGTGACAGACATGGAATTAAAAGAGAATATACTATTCTAGGTACTTCTCAACAAAATTGAGTTATAGAACACCAAAATAGATCAGTTCAGCAAATGGCAAGGGTTGTGATGAGTGAAAGGGACATTTCACAAACCTTATGGTTGGAGGTTGTGAACACAACTTTCCATATTCTAAACAAAGTGCATCTAAGGATGAATAGTGATAAAACTCCATATGAGTTGTGGTTTGGTCAACCTGCATCAATCAAGCATTTCAAAGTATTTGGAAGTAAATGCTACATCAAGAATAATGATGATGATTTGGGAAAATTTGACAGTGGAGTTGATGAAGGTATCTTCTTAGGATATGCAATGAATAGTAAAGGACACATATGCTTTAACAAAAGAATGCATAAATTAGTAGACTGTATTGATGTTCGAATTGATGAACAAGCTCTTGTAAAAGATCAATAGAGAATAAGCACTAAGCCAGATGAAAAATATGATGAGAATAATGAAAATGAAGAACATCAAGTCTTAGAGTCAAAAGAATATGATGAATCAGGTGGAGAAGAGACACCCAGGCAGGAAGAGTCAGGACATCAATCAACATCAAATCCTTCCTCCATAATTATTGAAAAGAATCATCCTGAAAGTCAGATAATTGGTGAGAAAGACAAAGGTGTACAAACCAGGAGGAGGATCATCAAAGACACCGAGAAATCACATATAGCCTTCATATCCATGGTGGAATCCAAGAAATTTAATGAAACTAGTGAAGATGTAAATTGGTTAAAATCAATGAATGAGGAACTGGACCAAATTGAAAAGAATGACACTTGGGATTTCGTTCCTAGACCAACAAATAAATATGTAATAGGATCCAAATGGGTCTACAAAAATAAGATGAATGAGCAAGGAAATATTGTAAGAAATAAGGCTAGATTGATCTGCAAAGGATATCCTCAAATAGAAGGACTAGATTTTGATGAAACATTTGCGCCCGTAGAAATATTAGAAGCTATAAGAATGTTTCTTGCCTATGCTTGTCATAAACAGTTCAAAGTCTATCAGATGGATGTCAAGTCATCTTTTTTAAATGGATATATAAAAGAAGAAGTCTATATGGAACAACCAGAGGGTTTCCAACTGTTAGATAACCCTAACTTTGTCTGCAAGATGAAGAAATCCTTATATGGGTTGAAACAAGCTCCTCGTGGTTGGTATTGTAGACTGGATAAGTATCTTCAAGACAAAGGGTTCAAGAGAGGAACAATTGATATAAATCTATATATCAAAACATAGGTTAATGATTTTCTCATTGTGTTGGTCTATGTAGATGACATCATCTTTGGAAGCAATAATTCTTCATTGGTACAATGGTTTGCTTTTGCCATGCAGTCTGAATTTTAAATGTCTATGATAGGGGAACTACCATTTTTTTTTGGTCTTCAAATTACTCAGAGGTCTGAAGAAATATTTCTTTCTCTGGAGAAATATTTAAGAGAAAAGTTGAAAAGGTTTCAAATGGAATATTCTTCACCTATGAGCACACCTATGGTAACTAGATGCAAGTAAATCAAGGATGATGACTTGCCTAATGTTGATTAGAGTTCATATAGGTCTATAATTGGCAGCCTATTGTACATCACAACATCCCATCCAGACATAATTCATGATGTTGGTATGGTAGGAAGGTATCGTGCCACACCTAAACATAGTTATTTTTTAGTTGTCAAAACAATATTCAGATACTTGAAAGGAACAATGAACTATGGCCTATGGTAACATAGAATCATAATTTTCAACTATCAGTCTATTTAGATGTTGATTTGGATAATTGTGTGGATGAAAGGAAAATCACGAGTGGAGGTGCATTATTCTTAGGAGATTCCCTTATAGCATGGTTGAGCAAGAAGCAAGGTTCCATTTCCTTATCAAATACAGAAGCTGAATACATTGTAGCTACCACTTGTTGTACCCAATTATTGTGGATGATTCATACACTTTTAGACTTGGAGGTAAAATATACTACATTGATCCTAATTCGTTGTGATAATACTAGTGCAATTAATGTGTCAAAGAATATTGTATTTCACTCCAATACCAAGCATATACACATCAAGTATCACTTCTTGAGGGAACATGTGACCAAAATTGTTGTTTCTTTGGATTATATTCCATCCAAAGATCAGATTGTCGATATCTTCACTAAATCGCTTGCAAAAGCTCAGTTTGAGTATCTATGCTAGAAGTTGGCCGTGACCCTGTTATCAAGATAAATAGTCTATCTGATCAGGGGGAGAGTCTTCCTAGTATATATGATCAGGCGGAGCACAAAGTCACTCTCTTTTTTATTTGACCTTGATGTCAAAGGGGGAGAAAAAGGTGTTGATTGGATGATGCAGTTGGAAGTCTAAGAAGAATAGTGAAACCTTTCAGGGTTTCCGTCAATGCTAAAGGGGGATATTGTTGGCATGTTTACAAGAAGAGTGTGTTTTTCATTGATGGAAAGAACATGAACAACGATGGTTCCATTGCCAAATCTCAGGAGAGACAACGGTGGAACCTTTGAAATGTTGGAGTTCTTCTAAGTCAGAGAGGTGAGAAAGATCAGGAGGAAGAGAGAAGTGGTTGTTGGATCACCGATCCTGAATACCTGACAACTGTTGGATCATTCTAAGTAGAATATGATCGACAAACAACATTTGGTTCAGGTCAAAAGTTGTGAGGAGGTTGATATTCAGAGAATCTCACTTCAGAAGAATTGGCAACTTGAAAGTCGAATTACCCAAAGACCAAAATCCAAAATGAATAAGGACCATCGGATCTGGAGAAAATGAGATGATCATTAGATCAACATCCAGTGACCAGAGGAAGTGTAGAGGAGAAGTACATAGATGATCTATTGGATCTGAGCATCGAGGATCAATAGTCGCTATATCCCGAGACAAATGCACAATGGTTAAGCCTTTGGATGAGTGCAGGAGAGAGGAATTTTTAAAGTCCCGAAGCAAGCAGGGACCATCCATCATCAAGACTGATAGGTGGCACACAATCCAAAATTCCAGAGAGAATCACTTCGAGAGTTTGTGGTTGGGAAGGAAACAAAAGTCCCAAAGTCCCAAAGGACGAAGGTTTGAAGTGTTGATACTAAGAGGGGGGTGAATCAGTATCAAGTACAATTTAAAAAAAAAATCAACTTATACTTAAACAATTCAACTATATCCAATGAGCAATGAACAATAGTATAAGAGTTACACCAATACAGCACAATACACCATGCACAATATATGAGAAATAATCAATAGTTATTGTTTAAGGGAAGTAATGACTTACAAAGGTAGCTACAGCTTCCAAATGTAAAGGGAGGGATAAACCTCCAAGAGGAAGATACAATCCTCCAATATCAAGAGAGATTTGAACTCTCCATTCTTTCCCCTTCCTTCCACCCAAGAATATATTAGAGATAATAAAACTTTACATTAAATCATCACCATCAACCAATCATCACATAAAACCTGATAATGCTTCCTGATACTTCTTCAATTTTTGAAATTCTTCAATTCTTGGATTACTCTGATCCTATAGATAATATTACTCAATGTATTCTCTGAAACTCCAATTTTCACTCCTTGAATCCTCCCCAAAAAGAGGTTATAGAAAGAATGGTAGACTTTATTGAATTTTGGCCTATTCAGGAGAGTGAACTTGCATAGAATGCCCCACGCTCAATAATTAACATCCGATTCTGAAACTTGCACATAAGAATCTAAATTATGTACTATTTAAAATGAAATTTTTCCCACTTCATTTGGATTATCGATGAAAAATTTATGACTTTTTTACCTGGAACACCTTTTTATTGACTAGCTTCAGGACTGGTCACAAACCCTATCTTCCACAGAGTGTATCTCCATAATTATAAAGAATCAAGAGATGAAATTTTTACCAGAGGTACCTTGATATGTCTTCTTAATACCATAGCGATTTCACCATCTGAATCATTCTATAAAAAAAATTATAGAAAAAATGGCAAGATGACCTGAAAATAACATACCTTAGAACACATCACCAAAAGACTTCATCCTCCCTTGAAATCTGGCCTTCTTTTCTTCTTATTACCTCTGAAATTCAACTTGTATCAAACGAATGTATAATTATGTTTATTTATACCATTTATGTCACTTCCTTTTAACATTAGGGCTGACTTGACACTTTCTTATTTTGTAATTATTTTCTTTAATTATCTTCAGGGCCTACATGTACTTCCTTCTTCAATTCACTTTGTCATCTTCAAAAATT